>OX453315.1:13036931-13299941 GCA_949710035.1 Crambus lathoniellus
CTTATCACCACTTAACATCAGAATTTTATCTATCACTTAAGACGCTGTAGGGTAGGCCAGCGTTGCTTCATCAATGTGAGGAAACCCTCGCATTAGAAAAAAATATTTTCACATTATTTTTATTCGTTCCCAATGCTATTCAGTAATTATGGGAAAAATTGTAATAGAAAAAACCACCAGCCCTGTAAGTAGCTTTCAGGCGGGATTAGAACCATAAATAATTAAAAATATTAATTTAATTAAACATTTGTAAGAATGTTTCTTTCGAATGCGAGGGTTTCCTCACATTGATGAAGCAACGCTGGCCTACGGCGTCTTGTAAGCCTTCCGGTAGCTTAGTTGGTCAGAGCATGCATACCTACATCTCTACAAAATTTTTGCCCAAAGACAATTTAAGTGGAATCCCTATCTAATTTTTGGCTATCAATTAACTAAGCACCTATATGATTCATCTAGGCCCAACCTGAACTTTATCGAAGACAGTTCAAACATCTCACTTGAACTACGTGATGATCTGAACCAGTGGAATAACTTGTCGTTCTGGTTTTACCATTTTAATGGTCTTGAGCCGTAGAAGTGCCGAAAGTTTTCTTTTTTTGTCATAAGACAATCAGTTGAATCACGTGCAGACAAAGTGGCGGACATCCACTATGTTTCTATAAATTACGTACACAAAACGCTTTGTAGCAGACCTGTCTGCGTAGGTATTGACTGGAAAATTATAATTAGTGAAGATCGTAGCCCGATTCCAGGAAATCCAGCCTTTCCCCCTTTGCCGGAGGGGTGGAGGTGGATCAGAGGCCGCCGCCGGGCCAGACGCGAATATTGTATTCCATTGACGGATTATGCCTAATGACATCATAATATTTCAGGGTCCAGGGGAACAGGTCGTCTTTTGTTTTGATTACGTCTGAGAGGACTAGTATATTTGTTGTTGACAGTCGGAACAAGTTGCAATGACGGTTCCGCACGTGTACTGAACAACTATTTTTAATACAGTTGCGAAAAAATTAAGCAATTCAATAAAATAATAAAAACACAATAAACTCAACTAACTAATCATTTAGAAAATGGCGCCAACCGTAATAGAATTAGCAGAGTTTTTTTGTTTTCTTCACCCATTCTGGGTAGGCAATGGGAACTATGCCCATACAGCCAAGTCTTCAGTAGAATTTTTTTATTTATTTAAAATTAAATGAGATGAAATGAAATGAAACCTAACCTAACAAAAGCAATCCGAAACCTACAGGAGCGCTTTTCCTTATTTCTCACTTTTACTACGTTTTCCATTAAAGGCACATTATTGCACTAATTCCACCATACTAAGTACCACAATAAAACCAAGAAAAACTAATTTAGATAGTAATTAAGAAATAAGGTCCGTCATTTTCTTTTCACTTACCCGCGAAAACTCCTACTTATAAGCAGATTTATTTATTTTATTTATTCATAATTATACATTAAAAGTTATACATATTTATAGTTCGCCAAACTGCAAGGCAGTTTGTTGGCGAGTTCACACCCATTTTCTTATAATGTACTAGCTTCCGCCCGCGACTTCGTCCGCGTGGCCATTCGAAAAAAATACAGGCAGAACGTTTGCCACGTGCGGCGGGCCTCGCACGAGTCTGCTCGCTTGGTGAGGGAGGACCCGCCTAATCACGTAAAAACGGCTCATCGGATTTTTAGGAAATTAAAACAAAGAATACTTTTTATCCTGGTAATTGGTCCCCTAAGTATTTTTTCGAAAGTCCACGCGGACGAAGTCGCGGGCGGAAGCTAGTAAATAATAAGTGTCTGTTTCACAATCAAAAACTTAGTTCTGAGTAGCTTAGGTACCAAGAACTTTTAGGGTACTTAAGATGATTTAGGTTTCTAAACCCTATTTACTAAAATATTAATTTTCAATTGCCAGCCTAAATACAAATATTGAAGATCCTAACTTCAAAACTGACGGACTTTCATACACATATTCATCCCCTATTTCACCCCCTGGGTTTGATTTTGGAAAAATTACGCAATAGGTTGCCTATTTGTTTTAAGAAGTAAGCCTACAAAGTTTCAAGTTGAAATGTCTATTTTACCCCCTGATTTGTCATTCAAAATTTCACTCCTATTTCAACCTTTTAGGGGTTGAATCATGTTCAGCGTGTTAAACATCAAAATAAATGCCGTTTTTGCAATCGTCATCACATAAAACCTCAATGACGACATCCATATCAATTTTTAGGTTTATTTATCCCATTTAACCTCTAAGGGGTTGATTTTTGAAAAAATACAAAATATGTGTTTCCTTATTTGTTTTACTTTCCGACCATAAGCCTAAATAATAAATTAAATGAAGGACTTTCCAGATATAACATTTCATCCCCTTTTTACCCCTTTGGGGGTGGAATTGTCAAAAACGCTGACACAGGTAAATATTAATTTTCAATTGCCAGCCTAAATACAAAATTTGAAGATCCTAACTTCAAAACTGACGGACTTTCATACAAGCATTTATCCCCTATTTCACCCCCTTAAGGGTGGAATTTCCAAAAATCCTTTCTTATTGGATGCCTACACTGTATGACGTATCTATGTGCAAAATTTTAAGTCTCTAGGTTCAGCGGTTTGGGCTGTACGTTGATATCTCAGTCAGTCAGTCAGTCAGGACTTTGAATTTTATATATTATAGATATAAGTAATGCAGTTACAGAAACTTATTATAATTTAATAATAATATTAACATTGAAAAATTAATACTTATACATGCATAATAAGTAGATAAGGATTAGCGCATTTCCAGTAGTTTGGCTTTTAATTTCTTTTTTAAAGTAAATGCACAGAAACTTTTATTTTCTCTTAAAAAATCGATTCTATTGTAAATACGTGGCAGTACATATTTATTAGTTCTTTTACCGTAGTAATTTTTTACTTTAGGACATATGTATTTATTTTCTCGTACCCTTCTAGTATTATATTTATTTATTACTCGTTTCTTATATGTATCGTTATAATAATTTTCTATAGCAATTAAATATTGAAATTTCAATTTAACACGTAGAATTTTACAGTAGTCAAATAATTTTTCATAATTTCCATCACATTTCATTTTTCTATGATTACATACTAGTTAAATATTAAAGAAATCTTATTTGTAAGTTTTTAACGTCGTCGAGGTATGTATCAAACGTTCGACCATAACAGCTCAGTCCGTAACTTAGCAACGAGTCGACTAGTGCATGATCTGGATACGCGGCAGCGTGTCAGCCAAGTTCAAAAGCAAACAGAACTGGCGAGCAGAACCGTGTGTGCGAACACGAACCATTTGGAGCCACTTTTGACCCCCTCATAACTCAAAAACTATTACACAGAAACATGTCAAATTTATTGAGACTAGCGAGATAAATATGTGTTCCAAATTTTATATACACACCTCAAACGGTTATTTAGATATTTACGTCCAAAAATCGTTATTTTTATCACTGACTCACCTATAATCAAAACTCTAACCCACTTCCAGATGACCTAGAAAGCTGAAATTTGGCATGTAGACAGGTAATCTGGTGAATACAAAGGAAAAAATCCGAAACTAGTATTTTTTTTTTAATAAAACGTTGACAAACTTATATTTGCGTTCCCTATGCACTTATCCTGTATAAGATCTTGTATAAGATGAAGTACAAATATAAGTTTGTAACAGTTTTTATTCTGTTATATACCAATATTTCGTCATACCTCTTGAAGTTCAGCTAGCGCCGACGGGCGTAGTGGCCATTCAATATTGAGGACTCGAGAGAACCAAGTTCGAACCCCAGATTACCCAAATACTTTTTTGTCCTCGCGTAAAATAAATAACAAGCTTGCGCCATCTAGCACGATATCCATATTATTATTTATTAATTATTAATATTAATATAAATTATAAAGTTATTGAAATTTTTACTTTTTTGCATTCACAATCCAATTTTTATTATTGAAAAATGGAAAATGAAGAATTTAGACAAAATCGACCCTCATATCACAACCAGCTCCGATGGGACTCGAACCCACGACCTTTCACTTAAAATAATTATTAATATTAATATAAATTATAAAGTTATTAAAATTTTTACTTTTTGCATTCACAGTCCAATTTTTATTATTGAAAAATGGAAAATGAAGTATTTAGAAAAAACCGACCTTCATCTCACAACCATCTCCGATGGGACTCGAACCCACGACCTTTCGCTTTCCGGGCGTCTGCTCTAACCACTGAGCTACGGAGTCGTAATGATAAATGTGAAAGTGTGTTTGTTTGTTTGTTTGTCTAGCTAACTAACGAGAAGCCAAAAAATGCGAAAGTTGCTATGTTTTCCCTGTAGGTGCACACTTTGCACATAAATAGTTCACTAAAGTCAACGATAGATGACTCCATATACACCCACCCACAGTATAGAAAACAAGAGAAAAATCCTTTTTTTCTATACTATATTGTTGAAAGTTGATGGAAGAGTATAAACTTTATAGAGAGTACAGTGCCACAAACTTTGCTGTGCCGGTGGCCAAAATGTGAAACTATTTTAATGTCATTTTGCTGTCAAGTTGGTGTCCAACCATAGCGCTGCTGGCGGCTGAAGTTCTTAGAAGTCAGGGCCGGTTAAATTACTACAAAAAAAAAAAGAAAAACGTACGTAGCGCCGCTGTCACCGGCACAGAAAAGGTTGTGGCACTGTAAAGTGTCAAATAATCTAAATTATACTTTTGTTTGTTAAATTTGTTATTTGCTATGTTCTGTTTCGTAAAGATGCGTAATTCCGTTAGCAATTACATAGTTTCGTAGTTTGTCCGGAAAGCTTTATCGCTTAATGAAACCAGAATCAAAACGCAAATGCAAATGCAATATCTGCTCAGGAACATTAAATACCTACTGCAACTTCGTCGAGCAAAACACCATAAACTATTACGACTAGGAAAAAGAAACTGTTGGAAATGGGAAAATCTGTTAAAAATGATATTTCTATGTCCACACCAAACACGAGCATAAAATTAGTTTCATTGTCAGTAGCTGATACACAAGGGCAAAGTAATATAACTGACCAAATAAAATATACTGAAACATTTGGTATTAATTTTATTATGAATAAGTACCTACTAATAATTTCTCTACAAAAAGTAATGATATCTCATCAAAAACATAAAATATGTGAAGTGAGAGCCAACTTCAATATTAGGAAATATGCCTTGGTTGTTGACTTCAACGACAAAAGATGTGAGATCTAAATGGGTGCCAAGTTTAACGGTCAGTCCTGAAAATTTAGTACTTACATAAAATAATAATTCGTATACAAGAACTAGCCAAGTCAGACCTTAGGCTTCAATATATTATCCTAAGTTATAAGAAGAAATTATATTTTAAGTTGTTATAAAACATTTTATGTAAGTACTAAATTTTCAGGACTGACCGTTAAACTTGGCACCCATTTAGATCTCACATCTTTTGTCGTTGAAGTCAACAACCAAGGCATATTTCCTAATATTGAAGTTGGCTCTCACTTCACATATTTTATGTTTTTGATGAGATAGACCATACATATAGTGCGCCAATCTTTTCTGTTCCGGTGATTATCTTAGGAACTAAAACAGTTTTCATACGACAGTCCATTTTGACAGCTAATTTCGTATTGCAAGTGGCTCCTCTGTCACGACTGTCACCGGAACAGAAAAGCTTGTGGCACTGTACGTAAACTACGTCTATTTAAAACAGACTTCAGACGTAGCATATATATTTACTGTGCTTCAGATGATAAAATTATGACAGAGACTAATGGCAGTGCACGTCATACAGCCAACTTTTTATATTTATAAATTTAATTTGGCCCTATTAATTTAAAGTTTAAATTTTAATTAAAATTACTTTTAAATTTGATATTGAAACAAATTAGTAGCTTCTTTTTAGAATTATTCGCATGAATCATAAAAACTTCTATGATTTTTTTTTATAAAAACTTCGTGGTTGGTTTTTTCTTTTTAATAGACATTATTTTGACAGTTGGGAAAGAAAACGCACGAGTTCGGGAAAGGTAAAGAAAAAGCTCGAGTGTGTAATAGCCCACATCCCGAAAGCTATACGTCCCTGCAATACTCCACTTTTTGAGCAACTGTATTAAAAAGACTGTTGCTCCACATAGGTAGTATTAAGGCGATACTCGGAAAAATTATGCTAAAGCGAGATAGCAATGAGAAAACGACGCGCGCGGGAGCGAGACCGATTATGCCGATTACGCAAAAAAAAACACAAAATCACTTCGTATTCAAAAAGCGATTTTTGAAAAATGCTTCTATACGATCCTAAATATTATTGGTGTCCACTAATTAAACCAATTTTCAATAGTATATGTATCCCCATTTTAGAATAATCTTGATATTTCTTATTTTTAGAGGTATTTTCGTAAATAAAAAGTGTCGAGCCAAAATCATAAAATCGTGTTTCTGAAACTATACGATTCTAGTTAAAGGTATGAAGAAATATATATCTTATTACCAGATTTATAACAACTCTAACCCTCCTATAGTTTTATATCAAAGAGTCCATACTTTTTCCGAGTAGCGCCTTAAATGGTTTCACACCCGCCGAGCAGCCTGTACGCTTACTCATAGATGTTTTGATTAAGGTGCATGTAGTCGTGAAACGATCATTTTTGAGGCCCTCAAACTCATAAATTAGCCTACTGATGAATCCAGAATTAATATATATATTAAATATTGATATATAAACTTCAATCTGAGCTTTTAAAAAACATAGTCTTTAAGATACTATTAAAAAAAACATTGAATTGAAGGTGTTTTCAACTTGAAATACGCTACTGCTTCTAAACTACAAGTGATATTTTCACAAAATAAGATTTTAAACTTACATGGTCATTATCACTATAACTATTATGAAAAACGGGATTTTTACCATGTTTATTTTGTTTTTCGAGTTCCCGATATTTCGGCGCAGTTGCACACGCCATGATCACGGAGTAACTGAGTAACGGAGTTACTCCGTGATCATGGAGTGTGCAACTGCGCCGAAATATCGGGAACTCGAAAAACAAAATAAACATGGTAAAAATCCCGTTTTTCATAATAGTTATAGTGATATTTTCACGTTTCTTTCAGGAAAAGATTGCTAACTTGTTTAACTTAAAACTGAGCATTTTTCGTTTTAAAATAATACATAGTTTTGTGGTGCGGGAAGCGGGCGGGAAAATTAGGCCACTTTTCTATGCCCAAGGTCGTTGGCGATACCAGCGATACCACGGGCCTCGGATTTTAATAGGTTTTTGTTTATCAACAGACGAGCTTAGTGTTCACCACCACTCGTTCAGATCAGAACTAAATGTGAGTCCAAATTTTAACCTTGCCAAAGACAGTATCTCACAAGAAAGTTTACCAGCAGGGGATTTCCTTAGGTAGTAGATATATTCGTTTTAGACCCGTGGTTCACCTAAGTAGTTCACCTAAACGTTTTATTACTATTATGCCTAATGACATCATAATATTCGAGGGTAAGTATAGGAGAACAGGTCGTCTTTTGTTTTGATTACAACGTCTGAGAGGATAGGCTGTTGCTACCTTGCAGCATCTCTACATGGTTATAAATAAAAATTAATTACTTATTTAAAAATTAAAAAGCACTACTGCCAAAATCGAATTAAAAAGTCGTAAAACAAAATTTCTCTCTCGGTCAGGGGACCTCCAACGCTATAATAATATACCCTTTTAGTACTTCTATTTTGTGGTCCCCCGACCGAGAGAGAATTTTAATATTTTGACTTAATGAGGATTTTTGTGTCGGGGGTTTGTAAAATGTTTAAATTTTATTTTTATTTCATCCTTTTTAAATTACTTACTCGCAAAAAAAAGTTCCGTCCGTTTAGGCACTACGATTATAAGTACAGCCAGACAGACATTTTTTTGCCGCCATTTTGTTTTTTTATTGCACCTGAATTTGCCCAGGGTGTACTTACATTATTTTAGTCAAAGCATCACCTCTGTACCTATATTTTACCGTTTCGGCAGGCAGTTGACTATCTCCAAAAATGGCCGGATGGATTTACATCAAACGTGGCTAAAAAAGAACCATCTCGATTAATTAAGCTGACAATTAAAAATCGGCCAAGTGCAAGTTGGACTCGCCCATGAAGGGTTTCGTACCGATTGCCTTTACCTAGCCAAAACACCACTAATTTTTTTGTCAGCAAAAAATAACTTTGTTTCCCATAGTGTTTGTATGAACGACGAACATTTGCAGTTTTTGAAAATGAGTTATATCTCAAAAACTGCTTTCTATTCTT
This sequence comes from Crambus lathoniellus, assembly GCA_949710035.1. Classification (NCBI taxonomy): domain Eukaryota; kingdom Metazoa; phylum Arthropoda; class Insecta; order Lepidoptera; family Crambidae; genus Crambus; species Crambus lathoniellus. The sequence goes on from OX453315.1 coordinate 13,045,235, forward strand.
GTTCAAACCAATTTTTCGTTGAAAGTTTTTATTAATTAAGATCTAAGTACAACATATATTTTTTCTACATTTTTCACTCTTATTTTAAAAGGGGGGAGATTTATGTTTTTTTTTCAGTTTCAGTTCCGTTGTAAAAGGGGGGGAGCCCCCTTAATTTTTTATTTTTTTATTAAAATCCTAAAGCTGTTCACAGAATAGGGCAGAAGCCCCAGTTTTGGCCACTGTACCGGTTTTGGCCACTTTTTGCTCTAAAAGTTTTCAAACAACTTTTCACCATTTTTGCTAAAGGCAATTAAAATAAGTTATTTTAAGGTAATAATAACAACCGTTACAATTCCATAAGGCATACGATTTTTTTTCAATAAAATTTTCTGTTTTAAAAAATATTTTCAATGAAAATATTAAGAAGTTTGTTTTGGATGAAATACTTAATAAACCTTTGTCTTTTACAATTAAATTGTTGTTTTGCAATTGATTGGTTTCTAGCGCATTAGAATATATTAATGGCCATATTGACCTTGGTTGGTTTTGATTTTTCGCTATCCAAAGTTTAACTATCAATAAGTGGCCAAAACCGGTACATTTGGCACCTCTCACACATTTTGTGTTATATACAAAAAACTATTTTACTTTTTTAAATTTGAAAAATGTACCTTTAAAGGTTCATAAATCTTTACTAATATTATAAAGAGGAAAGATTTGTATTTTTGTATGTAACGAATAAACTCAAAAAGTACTGGACCGATTTCGAAAATTCTTTCACCGTTAGAAAGCTACAGTCTTCCCGAGTGACATAGGCTATATTTTATCCCGATATTCCCACGGGAACGGGTGCCACGCGGGTAAAACCGCGAGGATCCGCTAGTTATTTATAATTTAAGATATAATTTGTCTCTTATATACCTAAGACCATTTAGTACTTAGTGCTTAAAAATCAAAAAATCCTTAAAGTGGCCACAAAGGGTACCTCGGCCCTACCTACCAAGTTTTAAGTCTATAGGCGTAACGTTTCTTATGATACGTCATAGGAGTTATCTATATATATAAAATTCAAAGTCCTGACTGACTGACTGACTGACTGACTGACTGACTGACTGACTGACTGAGATATCAACGTACAGCCCAAACCGCTGAACCTAGAGACATCAAATTTTGCACATATATACGTTATACAGTGTAGGCATCCACTAAGAAAGGATTTTTGGAAATTCCACCCCTAAGGGGGTGAAATAAGGGATAAATGTTTGTATGAAAGTCCGTCAGTTTTGAAGTTAGGATCTTCAAATTTTGTATTTAGGCTGGCAATTGAAAATTAATATTTACCTGTGTCAGCGTTTTTGACAATTCCACCCCCAAAGGGGTGAAAAGGGGATGAAATGTTGTATCTGGAAAGTCCTTCATTTAATTTATTATTTAGGCTTATGGTCGAAAAGTAAAACAAATAAGGAAACACATATTTTGTATTTTTTTCGAAAATCAACCCCTTAGAGGTTAAATGGGATACCTAAATAAACCTAAAAATTGATATGGATGTCGTTATTGAGGTTTGATGGGATGACGATTGCAAAAACGGAATTTTTTTTTATGTTTAACACGCTGAACATGATTCAACCCCTAAAAGGTTGCAATAGGGGTGAAATTTTGGATGACAAATCAGGGGTAAAATAAACATTTCAACTTAAAACTTTGTAGGCTTACTTCTTAAAACAAATAGGCAACCCATTTCGTAATTTTCCCAAAATCAAACCCAGGGGGTGAAATAGGGGATGAATATGTGTATGAAAGTCCGTCAGTTTTGAAGTTAGAATCTTCAAATTTTGTATTTAGGCTGGCAATTGAAAATTAATATTTTCCTGTGCCAGTGTTTGTGACAATTCCACCCCCGAAGGGGTGAAAAGGGGGACGAAATGTTGTATCTGGAAAGTCCTTCATTAAATTTATTATTTAGGCTAATGGTCGGAAAGTAAAACAAATAAGCAAACACATATTTCGTATATTTTCGAAAATCTAACCCTTAGAGGTTAAATGGGATAAATAAACCTAAAAATTGATATGGATGTCGTTATTGAGGTTTTATGGGATGACGATTGCAAAAACGGCATTTATTTTGATGTTTAACACGCTGAACATGATTTAACCCCTAAAAGGTTAAAATAGGGGTGAAATTTTGAATGAAAAATCAGGGGTAAAATAGACATTTCAACTTGAAACTTTGTAGGCTTACTTCTTAAAACAAATAGACAACCCATTTCGTAGTTTTCCGAAAATCAAACCCAGGGGGTAAATAGGGTTTAGGAACCTAAATCATCTTAAGTACCCTAAAAGTTCTTGGTACCTAAGCTACTCAGAACTAAGTTTTTGATTGTGAAACGGACACTTATTATTTACTAGCTTCCGCCCGCGACTTCGTCCGCGTGGACATTCGAAAAAATACTTAGGGGACCAATTACCAGGATAAAAAGTATTCTTTGTTTTAATTTCATAAAAATCCGATCAGCCGTTTTTACGTGATTAGGCGGGTCCTCCCTCACCAAGTGAGCAGACTCGTGCGAGGCCCGCCGCAAGTGGCAAACGTTCAGCCTCGCGCGAGGCTGCTCGCTTGGTGAGGGAGGACCCGCCATCCTTCTCACAACCAGCTCCGATGGGACGGGTTGAGATTTTACTTAATTAGCAACTCTGTGACCTAGAAAAAAAGCAACAACTTACAGAATACCGTTTGGTAAAATTTTCATAAAACCTTGTCTATATTAATAATAAACACAACTACAAATAAAAATCTTGCCAAAATAACATTTGTTTATTTTGCTTGTTTAGGAATTATTATCCTCTTTAAGAACACTTCATCGATATACGCAAGCACGGCCTGAATTCATTAAAAGTGTTTACGAATCTGTGTAATATGTTTTTTATTTCAAGTAAATATAACTTAAAATTTTGATAAAATTTTGAAAGAATGAACTTGCCAATGCCTCTTTTATGGTCGATCTCAAGATGAACATGGCCAAGACCAAGATTATGTCAAACAAACCTGCAGTCTCGACTCCTAACATTACTGTTGAGGGCGAGAGGCTAGATGTGGTCGACTCATATGTGTATCTTGGTCATGTTCTATCTTTTGGCAGGGAGTATCAGCTAAAAGAAGTGACCAGACGTATGTACAGCTGGGCTGGACAGCATTCGGAAAGTTGGATGATATCTTCAAGTCTGCTCATATCCCACAATATCTTAAAGCACGTCTTTTCAACCAATGCGTCCTGCCTACAATGACATACAGCGCTGAGACTTGGCGGCTCACTAAGGAAGCTGTGCATAAAATTAGTGTTGCGCAAAGAGCCATGGAGCGCGCTATGCTCGGCGTCAAACTCTTAGATTGAGTCCCTAACACCGAAAATCGCAAACTGACGAAAGTCCATGACGTCAGTGAGCGGATATTGAGACTTAAATGGAGTTGGGCGGGACACGTTGCGAGACAGAGCGACGGCTGATGGACCAAGGTATTTACCGAGTGGAGACCGAGACACGGGTATAGAAATGGGGTCGTCCACCAGCAAGATGGGTCGACGATATTGTCAAGACCGCGCCATGCACATGGCTGAGAATTGCTGAGAACCGTACGGTAGCCACTGGCATAAATTAAGAGAGGCCTCAATGTGGGGGGAAATGAATTGGTGGGGGGAGTTGAGTGTCGCTTTTTTACGTTAGTAATATTATATGCCTATGCTCAGCAGTGGGTCAAGAAAGGCTGATAATGATGATGACGACAATGATTTGAAAAAAATGCTCATAAACAATTCCCTCTACCGCCTTTTAATTACACAATCAATAACCTATCTCTTATAATCTTTTTCTTACTCGTTCATTAGCGTAGACCGTTGCCGGTTTAATATCGCTATCGCTAAGGTGAAAGTTTGCCGGGTAAATTTGAAAGGCTTATTATTTCAGTGTACACGTGTAGGGCTGGAATATAGACCCGGACCCGGGCGGGCTCGTTCCCAGGACTACAAGAAGTGGGGCAACTCGTCTGGCCCCGATGCTACACGAGGCGAACTGAAATCTACGAGTACGGCAGGAAATCTATTGGAGCTTTTCTTGGTTTGTGTTAATATTCCCAATACATAGGAAAAAAACGTTCTAACCACGGAAAATTACTTTCCTTTTCATCTGCCATGAAAAGACGGAAACAGTCAGCTCCATTGCAAAACGGTTTGGGCTAAAACTTTGAGCTTTAGATGCTAGCTTTAGACATAGTAAAAGTATACTTTAGATGAAGTTCATGCAAACGGTTTTGTTAATGTACCTTTATGTTATTAAGCTGAAGTAATTGTTTGAACTCACTTGTTCCTATAACTCGATTAGGATAGTGATGACCAGAGACTAAGTAGAGAACAAGGTGATGACTGATGACTCTGATGAGTGACTATCAGCCAGATTGAGACTATTTCTGGCATAGAGAATTATTGGAATGGAAAGCAAAACTTGCCACTCTAATAATGGAAAACTTGCACTAATATTATTTTAAGAAATTATTTTAATAATCCAATAATGATCATTATTGATTGTGTGGAATGGGTTGTGTTGTCGGAATGGGAATGTGTTGCTTTCACGGGATAAAAAGTAGCTCCTTTACTAGCACAACCTTTCACTGCCGGGGCGAAAAGTCAATCTTTTAAAAGATAGAGCCTTCCAAAATGGCAAAATGTTGTCGTCCCCCCCCCCCCCCCCCCCCTCTAACTTTTAAAATAAAAGAGTGAACAATCTAGAAAAATGTATGCTGTAGTACATTAAAGACTTTCACCGAAAATTAGTTTGAACAAGATGTAGTAAGGACCAAAAACCGAAACTATCGCATTTCCAAAAACTGCAAATGTAACTTTGTCATTCATTGAAAAACTATGAAAAGCAAAGTTATATTTTGCGGACGAAAAATGATAGTTTTGGCCTTCATGGGCGAGTCCAACTCGCACTTTTCACTTTTCTTTTCTATACTTACTTCATTTTCAATTACTACAATCAAACCTAGCACTCAACAATTCGACATGATAAAAATAAACATTCGCAATTTTCTGTTACCTACTCAAATGTATTGGATTAAAAAACGGCAAACGGCCAGCATTATGCGTAGAAATCATCAACGAAAAGAGCGGGAAAGTTCCCCCGCCATTGCCGCCATTAGATCGTCCATTGTGTGCCGGGGCGGCCACGTGCGGCGCACATCTGCCGGGCGGGCGCCGCACCGCACCCTCTCTCGCGGCCGCGCCGCTCCGTGGCCGTGTGTACGCGACGCGGCTCTATTCCCGGCCAAATTGCTGGGAGCCAGGGAGGGAACTCATCCATTCTTCTTTCTTCTTCTTTTGACAGATTCGTGTTTGGAACTCGATGGTTGCTATACTTGCGTTCTCTTTGGTTTTGAAAACTTGAACTGTTGTTTTGACTTTTACTTTGTTTCCTTATTTGTTTTGTTTTTAACAAACGGAAAGGTAGTTGACGTGTTCATTAATTTTTATCTAAACTAGAGGTAGGAGTGTAGGTAAGGTAGGAGGATATAAAACCACATAAAACTCACTAATTATTCATTTGTATTATACACAAAATATGACGCAAATTAAAACCAAAAGAAAATAATTTAAATTAAGAACAATTAATTTTGTAATAGAGTAGTCATTAAGTATATTTTATTCGAAAAATTTATAAAAACTGTGCTTTTGCCCCCAAAAGACTGTTCACAAATAATAGACATAAAATATGATGCAAAATAAACCCAAAAGAAAAAAAAAATTAAAATTAAAAAACTATTGATTTTGGAATATTACTTGTCATTAAGTACTTATATTTTTTACGAAAAATTAATAATAACCGAGCGTTTGCCCCCAAAAGACTTTATTCACAAAAAAACTATCATTTGATAAGTCTTAGTTCCTACTTAGGTATGTTAGTATTTTTTAACACAAATAAATCATTCACAATAAAACTATTTATGTAAAAAAAGGATTGATTACTGTTAAAAACAAAAGAGTGCGAGTAAAACCAATATTATCGAGGTGCGAAGCGCATGCGCGCGCCGCCCTCGAGCGAGCGGCCGCCCCTTCGCATTACGCACTCTATTTAGACGGTACTCAGAGAACGACTACCCCAAGGCAAGGACACGCAGTACCTCAAACAGAGTACGGTATCATATCACCAGTTCGAAAACTTATTTGACAGAAAGTGAAGTAAAAATCAAATTATCACAAGTATTAAATTACTATAGGATGGGTTAGGTGAGGTTAGATACATTAAAAAAATATTAAAAGTTTATATAAAAGTATTAGGTATGAATCAAAACATTTCAGTCAAATGAAACATGTGGTAGCTAAAAATAATTTTTCGAATTTTATAAAATTCGAAAAATAATAGCTAACCGCCAACGTCGCGACGATCAGCCCACTGATTCACAACCTTTCGGAAAGAGAATGGGATTCGAATTATGTCCTGCGGTGTGTAGAGGCAGGATGATTCGTCGCCATATTACATTCAGCGAAAAGGGAAGTACTTCCTCCGACCGAGTTAGGTGTTTGTGCTCGGGGACCTCGGCCCAACTGTTAGTAGTTGTGAAGTGTATTTATGCAACGCATCTGAGAAACTCAATAAAAGCTTCAGTTCTGCCTAGACATAGTGTGTGACGTCAGGCTTGCGCGTCGATGTTTAAATTCGTACCTTTCGCTGATCCTGCATTTCTTCGATGGAGTCTTGCTTATGTAGCGATGTGAGTGCGTCGCTACACGGTGCTTTGTCGTTGTCTATTCTGAAATGAGTGACAGGGACGACATAAAACCCACTGTTTGAAACGTTTCTGCCGGTATGGGAATAATGGGGCATCCACACAGCCCGGCTGCTTTGCCGGCGGCTTGACCATAAACATTGTAACGTAAATCTTTATCCGCTTGATTGACAAGGGCACGCGACCAATCCGTTACCTCCCGTAACGTGATAGTTTGGCGCCCAACTTGGGGCCGTCGGAGAAATGTCATGGAAATATTTATTTTCTGTGAAGCAGATAGAGATTTACGTTACAACATAGCTGCCAGAGAAGAGAAGCTGCCGGCCGCCGGCCACACACAAAGCCGCCGGCACATGCCGCATGCTGTGTGAATGCACCATTAGGGGACAGATTTTATTTACTGCTGTTTTTGTAGGACTATGCTGATACTATTTACATATATGTTATGCTTTTTTATGAACTAAACTGAGAAATTAAAGTCTCGTTGTTATACATCTATTGAGATTCTTTAACTTTTCACCATCAGCTTGAGTAGTTAAAATATTTTGTGATTAGGCGTATCCAAAACTTGTCCGGTTGCCATCTTTTGGGGTTCACTTTTCATAGATATTATTTCTAATTTTGAAATAGGTAGTGTTTATCCAACCTATTAAGTATATCCAACATATTAATATATTATGTATTGTGAAACTTAAGTAAAATTATAACTCAAGGTACTGTTCAACTGTTTACTGGGTCATCTTCCTATCTATTTTGGTCTCACTCAGGAATATTGTCATAGAAAAAGTGATTGGATTCTGAACGTTGCTGCCAGGCCTGAGATAAAATATGGCAATCTCATGGCGGGAAAATAAAATTGGCGGGAAATGGTAAACATATGCGAAACAATGGCGGTTAAATACCGGGAAACGAAATTTCAATCGCACGCGAATATACCTACGACTACGAGGAGGTAGGACTTGATTTAAGGAACGCGTTAAAGTCTATTCTTTTTTTGTATATGTCGCAGCCAACTGGTTAAATCCGCCATTCAATTAAACGCATAGGCCAATATTTTTTTCCGTAAGCTATTTTATCTTCCCAATTAGTTGACGGAGTCACAAAAAAAAATAACCACGAAATTTAAGACGATTGCTTCGCTGCGCTTCGCGATCGCCTTAAATTTCTAACCTATCACGTGTTCTACAGGACTTCCCAGGGGTACCTACATGCTGCCATACTTAACCATCCGCCGCCGGATTCAACCATCCGCCTGCTACATATACATCGCCAGTTTGAACCATGAGTGTATGTTTGTCAAATGTGCTAACATTACAATCGCGTTCACGTTAAAATGTGATATCCTAGCTAGATCTTATTCTTTTACTAGCGGCCGCCCGCGGTTTCACCCGTGGTTCCCGTTCCCGTGGGAATATCGGGATAAAAAGTACATATAAACCTTCCTCTTAAATCACTCTATCTATTAAAAAAAACGCATCAAAATCCGTTGCGTAGTTTCAAAGATTTAAGCATACAAAGGGACATAGGGACAGAGAAAGCGACTTTGTTTTATACTATGTAGTGATAATAATTACTTGTACAATCTATCAAATTTTAGTATACTAAATTACACTCAGCCCTCTGAACACCTGAGTATCCGCAATTTAAGGTATCTCGGTATAAAGGAGATGTCCTCTTTTTGTATGGAGATAAGATTTTTATTCCGAAGGATAACTAACCACCATAAAAGTGAATTTATCTAATAGTAACAAAAATTGAGAACCCAAAATCTCTAAAATAAAAATTATAAAGACCCCCGTTTTTTTTAAATTAAATAATTTGATTATTTCTATGGTAGAAATATTTATATAAGGTTGGCAACACTGAACAACCTTCACTGTCAAATAGGACATTGTCAATGTCATGTCAAATTCAAAGTTGGTCGCAGCAAGGGGAGGTGGTATTCCACGTATTATCAAAGATCTTTGTCCAATATGCATTTGATCGAAGAATTTATCAATGAAACCATTCATAAATTCGTCGTCGTACAATTTCTTTGATCAAATATTATATAGCAAACAACATAATTTAGCCGATAGCATCGCCATCTCTGAACGTTTTTCCAAATGTTTTCCAAATAATATGTTTTATATCAAACCAAACTAGATGGCGTCTGTACCAATAATCGAAATAAGAATCGATTCTATTTTCAATTATATTTTATGACATTAGCAATGATAATTTTGACAGCAAATGTTTTCTAAAGTCCTTTTCTTTTACTTCCAATATTATTTACGGCTTTGGATACTGTTTTTTAAGCCTAATGGCAGGCATTTATGAAGCTTTTTCATGAACACCTAAAATTAATTTTCTCGGAATTGGAGGCCTTTAAAATTATACAACTTACTTTAATAGCTTTGTTTTTGGACTAAGTATCAATATAAATTTATATAACTGTGGTTAGTTGACATGATTTTTAAAAATCCATTTTAGGACATCTCCTTTTCAATTTTATACATAATATACAACGTGTTTGGGAAACTGAGAAAAAAATTTGTTCAGAATCGAGAGTAGAATCGATTCCACACATTATTAATAGAGGTTAAATTTTTCCAAAAATTTGTTTTAATTTTTTGCAGCTTCTAAAAATGTTTGTATCTACTCTACTGTCTACTGCCGAGGCGTAAGTGTATATATTCTTTGGCCTAGGTATTCATTCAACATGCGCGCGACCCGTCAAGTCATCTCTTACGTCATAGTAGAGCTTAAAATCTGTCAAAAAGTCACGGAGACCTATGAGCACGCACAGATATCTTGGAAGTTTCGATAAAAAAAAATTCAATGGAATTAAATTTAATATAAGTAAAACAAATTAATTAGGGTGTAAAGGCTTTTCGGTTATTGCATTAACACGTTGTAGATAATATCTTCTAAATTCTCTTCTAGGGTTAGGTATTTATCCATGGACTAAAAAGAGCATAATTAAGTACCTTCCTATTATTTATAAGAAAGAAAAGTATGCAAAATGTAAAATAAAAATGATCAACATTATTTTAGGGGATGATTCAACTCATAAAACCGCACAACGAGCAGTTGTGCAGTTTAACGAGAAAAAAAGTCGAAGTACAGCCGGCCAAGAAAGTGGTCTACCAGTTTTGACAATAGTTCCCGTGTCAACAAAATATCGCTAAAGGCGAATCTTTAAAATTGTTTGATAACTGAGAAAACTGACATGAAATCATAGAGCAAACACACAATGTTATTTTCGCCTTTGTGACCTATGCATTAGATCATAATTTGCAACAACAAACAACCCTCACAGTTTTTCATAAACTTCAGAACTAAGGAGGTTTTTTAAAGTAGAAAACTCTTTCACTGGAAAAGAACATATATCACTGACAATTTAATGTCACAGGTATTTTCCTAAACTCTCTAAACTAAAGTAAAATTTATTCATTATTTTACTACCGAGAGAGCTCAAATAATCGCACTTCACAATGATGGATTCAATATTAGTGAGATTTCTAGAGAATTAATTGTGTCTTATGGTTCAGAGATGATGGAACCGCAACTAAAGAACAGCAGAAGCACTGCAAGGGCACTGCAATGAGGTATGGGAGGAAACCCGTGAGTCTGACATCTGCTCGAGGCTGGTGGGCTCAATGAGGGACCGACTCCGAGAAGTCATAGAGGCAGATGGCAGCTACACAAGATTTAAACATTTAATTTTTTTAAGTGACTTATTCCATGTGAAAAATAATATTTTTAACAACCAAATAATTAGCATTTTCACTACTGCTTCTTGTTACAACTCTTGTCCCGTCCTTTTCTAATCGTGGATATCATTGGGGGAGGCCTACGTTTAGCAGTGGACATCCATTTATGCAAGGTGTTAAACCAGGCGACTAAAAATTACTAGGTTGAGCGACTAAAAATACTAAGTGAGCAGCGGAAAAATAGGTTTAGGTTAGGTTAGATTGGCGACTAAGTCGCTCACCTAGTAATTTTGGTACCCTAAAATGTTTTTTAGTCGATCAGCTAATTACTATCCTTACAAAAATCAAAGATATTATAATATAACAAGATTGCGCACTCATGAGCTACAGCCGAGCCGAGCGAGATAGCCCTATTATGGTGTGCATCCCTCTCTAATGAGAGAGACGTGAGTGACTACACGATTTGGTTTTTTCGAGGACAATTTATAGTTAACCAGACTTGGCTCACGTAGGATTCGAACACCACGCTTCCTAGGGAGCTCTTGTAGCTAAAACAAACATACATTTAAACATCCGAACTCACTTTCTTTTTATAATATTAGTTAAGATGAGGACTCCGCGAGGCAAAGCATAGAGGGTACTTTGCATCACAATGAGGCAATAATGTGACAATCGACACATACACATATGCTTTTTATAAGCATACTTACTTTTGAACCGACTTAAAAAAAGGAGGTTGTCAGTTTGACCTGTATGTAGGTCCTTATATGAAATGTATGTCTGTATTTCTGATAGGCGTATTTTGCTAAAATGGATAGAAATAAAAAGTCCACGTATAGTAATGAAATCTGTTTATTAATTAGACTATACATTGCTAAACAAAATTGACTTTCGGATCTTTTGACGCATGGAGGCTTTGTGTCCAATTAATTTTAAAGATTCGTTTTTTGCGTACCTACCTACTTTTTTAACCTTAAATTAAAATACAGATTTTATAATACATTCAATAAGTTCTGTTTCATGCCTATTTCCTGATAAAGTTCTTCTTCTTTTTCTTCTTCTGCTGAGTATTGTGTAATTTTTTCAGGTATGACGTTAAGCCAACCTTTTTTAATTTCTTCATCTTTAGGAAATCTGAAACAATGAAAATTAATGTTTGGGTTAAGTACGAAAGTAAATTCCAGTCTATAGATTACAAACGAAATGGACACCCTACTATACGCAAGAATAAAACTTTGGCTAAATACTTACCTATGAAAAGATACACCGCTACGTTTATATGATGCGCTTTTGCATCCTTTCACACATCAAGTGAGAACCATTTTTATTGATTTAAACGTAATTTTAAAATGATAATTAAGATCCACACACTAACTTTACACACATAAATTAATTTGCCGTCGCCATATTGATGATGTTTTTATTTTTATTAAAATTGTCCAGACGCAAAGTGTTGCAAATTTATTATAATTAAAACTACCATAACACCGACTCTTACATTAAACAAGAAGTTTTTCATGGTTTTAAATAATACAAATGATATAGACTTTATTATTATCAGCTTAACATTCCTTTTAATTAATTAATATTTTGAAAATTCTCGAGAACAGGAAATATGAATTTGAATTAAGTTCTACTACAACCAAAAATATTTCACGGTGGCAGCCCAGTAGACAGGGATGCAATCCTATTTAGGAGCCTCTCGCTCGGCTCGTTTTTCCGTTTATCGTAATGTCATACGAAAATAAACCTTATTGTAACTGCATAGAATCGAATTGACATTGCTTTTATTTTCATTGTGCACAATCTTGTTATATTATAATATCTTTGACAAAAATACCCCTAAATACTGAAATTGGTAATTCATTACTGAATAACTTTCTCAAGGAACATTAGGGCGGTTTCAGATTGGCGTTTTATACGCGCGTATAAGCTCGTTTTTGGAAGCGCAATGTAGGCGCGTATAGTATAGGCGCGCCTTTTTTCCACACGCGCGACGCGCGACTCGTACGGGCGTTGACGTGCTTGTATGCTCGTATAAGCGCGAGCCATACGCTAATCAAGCGCAAGGTTCGAGCGAACACGCCGAAATATGCCCGTTTACGCGCGTTCAGTTTTTTGAAGTCCGTATTGTGGCTCGCGTGAAAGCGCGTATGCCTAAACGACCGTATACGCGCAGAAAAAAACGCCACTTTGAAACCACCCTTATACCGCAATATTAGAATCAAGAAATTTGTATGTTGTTGATGAGATTCAATATTCGACGATTCGAAATTCGAAAAACGAATTCGCGAAGTGTCATAAAATTCAAGCAAAGGAAAATCAACCTTGTTGTTAGTTGATGAATAAACGAACTTCACCCTTACGGTGGTAGACCACATATTTGGCCGACTGTACCTACCTACTTAGGTACTAGTAAAAAAAATAATTGAAATAAATATTAGAAATTAATAATCGACCCGCTTCACACACACACACACAACTACAGTCTACGAAGTTTTAGAAAAATTCGACGCGCCTTCTGACGACTACGTAGATAGCTCAGTGGTCAGCGCATTCCCCCGGACAGTGAAAGCACATGAATATTACTTTATGGTGAAAGGTCGTGGGTTCGAGTACCATTAGAACTAGAGGTGAGACGGATCGATTTTTCAAAAATTTAATTTTCGATGATAAGAATTGCATTGTGAATGCAAAAAGTAAAAATAAGGCGACCTAAGTATGTGTGATGGAAAGTTTTGCAGTTTCTTAGAATCACGCTCTTAAATAGGTAATATTGCCCTTTTTGTATACCTTGTATTTAAAACTGAAAGTAGGTACCAAAAGAAAATTAACATAACATAATTAATTTAAAAAAAATACAATATACCTACGAAGAAGTTGCACAATAATATTTCATACTCTTTATTTTTACTTTCCAGCTTGCTATAATATTACGAAGCGTTTCGTATATTTCGCATACGTTTCGTACAGCTGCAGGCTATAGGTGAATTATGAAAATGCAATTTAATACTGAAAGGGGCTCCCCGTGGATTATTCACGTTCATCACACGAGGCCATTAGACCCCGTTTAACTTGTGGCCGGTGCAAGCATTTTGAATGATATCGTTTTTAGAACATTTTTGATATTACAAAAAAATTTCTAAAGTCTGTGCGGAAATCTCTTTTCCGACGGCGGGCGTTTTCTTTGAGAAGGAGTTCTTAATATAAAATTTTTGGTCACCCATCCAGTGTCCGGATATGATATTAAATTTTTTTCATCCTATTGAGAGCAGTTTCCATAGGTACTACATTTTCTTTATTCACTTCTCGCTCACAGATTAAGAGCAGTTTCCAAACTACATTTTCTTAATTCCCTTCTCGCTCACAGATTGAGAGCAGTTTCAAAACTACATTTTCCTTAATTCCCTTCTCGCTCACAGACTAAGAGCAGTTTCCATACTACATTTTCTTAATTCCCTTCTCGCTCACAGATTGAGAGCAGTTTCCAAACTACATTTTCCTTAATTCCCTTCTCGCTCACAGATTGAGAGCAGTTTCAAAACTACATTTTCCTTAATTCCCTTCTCGCTCACAGATTGAGAGCAGTTTCCAAACTACATTTTCCTTAATTCCCTTCTCGCTCACAGATTGAGAGCAGTTTCCAAATTACATTTTCCTTAATTCCCTTCTCGCTCACAGATTGAGAGCAATTTCCAAACTACATTTTCTTTATTCCCTTCTCGGTCACAGATTAAGAGCAGTTTCCAAACTACACTTTCTTAATTCCCTTCTCGCTCACAGATTAAGAGCAGTTTCAAAATTACATTTTCCTTAATTCCCTTCTCGCCCACAGATTAAGAGCAGTTTCCAAACTACATTTTCCTTAATTCCCTTCTCGTTCACAGATTAAGAGCAGTTTACAAACTACATTTTCTTTATTCCTTTCTCGCTCACAGATTGAGAGCAGTTTCCAAATTACATTTCCTTAATTCCCTTATCGCTCACAGACTAAGAGCAGTTTCCATACAAAAATTTTTAAAGTATAGGAAAAATGTGATAGGTAGTAAAAAACCACGAGCCCTATATAAGTAGCTTTCAGGCGGGGTTCGAACCCGCGCCTCCGGGAATTTTTACTATCACATTTTTCCTATACTTACAGAATTGCATTGTGAATGCATAAAAATAATTTAAAATCTCAATTAAATGGCTGTTTCATCTTAATCGAATGTTAAACATTTGTAAAAATGTTTCTTTCGGATGCGAGGGTTTCCTCACATTGATGAAGCAACGCTGGCCTACAGCGTAACAAGTGATAGCAAAATTCGAAGAGTCCTGTAAGCCTTTCGGTAGCTTTGTTGGTCAGAGCATCTGGCCGGATTTCCGGAGGCGCGGGTTCGAATCCCGCCTGAAAGCTACTTAGGGCGTTTGTGCACTACACTGAATTTTACCGATCCGGAAAAAAAGGATGCTTGTATTTTAATAATTTAATCATTTATAATAATAGTAAGAATTTATTTATTTCGTGTAGTTTCAATGTTTCGAACCCCTAAACTACACGAAATAAATAAATTCTATTATTTATAATAATTAATTATTAAAATACAAGCATCCGTTTTTTTCCGGATCGGTAAAATTCAGTGTAGTGCACAAACGCCCTTACTCGTGTTTTTTTTTACTATCACATTTTTCCTATACTTACAGAACTGCATTGTGAATGCATAAAAATAATTTAAAATCTTTATTCTCTTCTCACTCACAGACTAAGAGCAGTTTCCAAACTACATTTTCTATATTCCCTTCTCGCTCACATATTAAGAGCAGTTTCCATACTACATTTTTTTTATTCCCTTCTCGCTCACAGATTAAGAGCAGTTTTCAAACTACAACTGGCAAACTGGATGTTTTGTTAGCTTACCAAAAGAACGGTACAGTTTAGTTGGGCAACTATCGGATGCGAGGCCGCAACGAGCGCTGTGCCCAATCGGACAATCTAAGCAAAAATTAAATAAGTAAGTAGGTACCTATGATTTTTTCCATTCCTCCAAATTCTATTCTAAAACTAATATACAGGCTGTTAGTTTGATCAGTTGCAATTGCAAGCCCGAAACCACAACTTGAACTGCACAGTTAGCTGATAGATTTTGTATGTAATAATCAAAATCTTTTTTTCTGATTTCGAGCCATGTTTCTTGTGGAAAGTTGTTCAATTTTATGAGTACAAGCTGTGGTTTCGGGTTGCAACTAACAAAACTAACACCCTGTATATCAATAGGGTAAAAAGAAGTAAAGTCCCATATTCCTGTCTGTTCTGTCTGACAGGTGTGACAGAGGAGCCACTTGCAATACAAAATTTGACAAAATGGACTGTCGTATGAAAAATGTTTTAGCTCTGAAGATTATCACCGGAACAGAAATGATTGTCGCACTATACTAATTTTGACGGATTTGTCAGGTTTTATATGGTTTTTATCTAATAAGGCAAAGAGATGCAGATGGTGGCGCCATCTCGGACTACAAAGTTGCATTAGTCTCACTGTGCAGTTCACATCACGCACTAGTCTTTACCTTGGGCTTGCCAGGGCGTGCCTATTCCGCGCACGTAATAAAGGTTATTTTCGCTTTGTAAGTGTAAAGCTCGATGCATGGTCTCCTATACGAGAAAACGGTATAGTTTAGTTTTTGGAGCTATCGGATGCGAGGCCGCAGCAAGTGGGGATTCTGTGGCCAATCGGACAACTTATGCAATAATTAAATGTGATTTATTCCATCCTCCAAATTTTATTGTAGGAAAAAGTACCTACCTACCTACAATACCCACATACATATTTGACCCAGGGACAGCCATGATAGAGGAGCAACTAGCAATACAAAATTATTTTTATATTAGTTCCACAAATGGCCGTCAGATAAGTTCGTGGCAATATCCTAATTTTGACAGCTGTCAGAACCTATGATGAACAGGTAAATTTTCAAACTTTTTTGTAAGTATCTAAAGACTTAGTGATGGTGGCGCCACTGGGAGCCCACCGAGTTGTATGAATTGTATGATGCCCCTGCCCCTTACCCTTACCGTGCACAGAATAAAATGCCACTGACTCGCTCGATCTGCTGTCCACTGTAGGTACAGTCGCCAGCACGTCGGGTTACTACAAAATGTCAAAATTTATTAATTGAAACTGAACTCTATAAGTTGGACATAAGGTTGAATTTTATCTATAGAAATTTGACAGTTTGTAGTAACCTGACGTGCTGGCGACTGTACATCAAAAGAACGGTACAGTATCGTTGCCGAGCTATCGGACGAGGCCGCAGCGAGCGCGGGTTCTGTGCCCAACCGGTTCGTGATGCCATCGGAGAAACACCCGCCGCGTACCACGATGTGGTGCAAGAAGCGATAGATATGCGACAGGTTAACCGACCTCAAAAAAGGAAATTCAATATTATGTTGAATAAAAATGCTTAATATGAAGACTGAAACTGATTGAATAGAGAATTTCAATCAACAATAACACCTAGTTCGTTAAGGGTTGAGATTTTATATTATTTTTATGCATTTACAATGCAATTTTGTAAGTATAGGAAAAATGTGATAGTAAAAAACCTATTCCGTTTCCTATATCGTTAAGGGTTTTCTATTATTAGGTATATTACCAATAATTACCATCTTCATTTATTTTTTAAAACACTGGACAGTAATTCTTATTTTTTAAAGTAGGTAGTCCTTCCAATCTTTAATTAAACGAACTGGGGGCTTATTTTTTAATTTCGCCACTCGCGTCGAGCGCTCCGTTATTACTAATTTTTATGTCAATTTAGAGTAAAGTACTTATGTCAAATATGAGTGGCGAAATTCAAAAATAGCTCCCCTGTTCAGTCTTAACACAGCCATCTCTATCGTCTTCGATAGAGACGGCTGTGGTCTTAACCGACAGGCAAACAAATGTTCAAAGAATTTATCCTGCAAATTAATAAATACCTATCTCCATATGTTATATAACAAGATTATAAATACGTTTTTCACACAGAACACGGAAAGATTTTTTTCTGTGGTTTTTCATATAGGTAGAAAAAAAACAATGCATTTATTTATTTACAGCGAAAAAAAATATTAAAGAGTTTTATAACATCGAACCTTTAATTCGAACCTCTTTCGTTCACTCAGCTTTGACCGACTCGACAGCAATAAGTCACAGTGTAAAAGGCTGTGAATAAGTATTAGGCAACGTAAGAGAATGTCGTATCGCTTGTAGTGTCTTGCTTGGTACAGGGTGTCAAAATGCTCGAGAGCCGCTCTCGACTTGGTTTCGGTGTCAAAAATTTTATATAACTCGCAAATCTTTACGTCTCAGAATGCTCTTTTACTCGATTATGAGCTTTATCACTCTCTGATAAGGGTGGTATTAGACTGACGATCAAAGAAATTGTTGCGCTATGATTATAATGGGGATTTTAGACACGCTGTGCTGACACAAAATTTTAGTAAATCCATATCAGAAGGCAAGTACCTACGCACTTTCCAATTCAAATTTTGTTATTTTGTTACACTTTATTTATTAGTATTAAGTACTTACTCATTTAAGGAACCTTTTAGCAGGAACTTTGTCAGATCCAGCAGTAATATAGTAAGCAAATAGGTCCGAAAATAAATCTACAACTGTTCAAACGGTTACAATTTGTTGGGTTGGGTAGAATTTGTTTTTCAAGCTTGAAATTGAATGCAGAATTCAATGATATGAACAGAAGTTATTTTTAAAGGATATTTCAAGCCGTGGTAGGAGGAATCTGCGATCACCAAAAGTCAAAGTCCAACTCGCACTTGACCGTTTTCCATGTTACCCTAACTAACCCAACCCTCCTCTACAAAATTTATGGTTCACGAGACCCAAAAATGTCTGAGTATGAATTTTTGGTCGATATATTACTTATTTATTTACCTTTGATTTGGGTAAATACCATTTTTTTACAACATACCTAAGTATACTTACATAATAATTTTGATGTACAGACCTACTTAACCATTTTTAGTTTCTTTTATAATAGTTTACTGACGACAATACATAAACATAATACTTACCTACTAATGTACTTACTTAGTACAATTTTTTACGATAAAAAAACAAAACTTATTTTAATTTAAGGGATATACTATTAATTTATGTACTAGCACTAGCAGCCAAGCCATTCGTGTTCACCCGCGTGGTTCCCGTTCCTGTGGGAATAAAAAGTAAAATCCTATGTTTTAATTCAGGCTATCTAGGTACTATCTGTGTGCCAAATTGTAATCAAATCCGTTCAGTAGTTTTTGCGTGAAAGAGTGACAAAAATCCATACATACAATCATACAAACTTTGCGTTTAAATTATAGGTAAGTAAGTAATAATTAAGGAAGGATTACGATAAGTACTACCTACCATAATTGCTTTCCCACATTACGATTCATATTACCATCACAATAACAATAAACAACTTTTCAACTTTTCTATAACTATCCTAGAATGAACCAACAGATTTAAGTAAAATTAATTTTCAACCCAAAACAAAAACCCAGATTCATAACAAATAATCCAAATAATACTCTGAAGTATTATGTACGCGTAACATTATTTTGTAGATGGCGCTACTCGCACAGCTGTTTCATTCGCTGAAGCCTACCACCTTTCACCGCAACTATATGCCTTAGAGAAGCTTGATAGGGTTGATATTCCCTTGTAGCTGTAACTCTTGCTGTGTTGCTCTGTGTAATTTGTAGAGGGTGTGCAAGGACGGCACAGGGGCGCGTGGGTCGCAAAGGTTGGCAGGGCAATGCCCAAGGTAGAGGGCGGACTGCACTAACTACCTATTAGTATTTGTGCCTACGTACGTGCAGACTGTTTTGTTTAGGTTTGATACGATATTTTCACGAAACATCTTCTATTGTAAATGCTAGTTCTAATGGGTAAAAATCATTGCTCTACTCCACACAGTTTGGCTCTCCATGTGGTGACCTGGGTGGCGTGACTTTCCTAACCGTTGCCACAGAATACTAAATACATAGTACAAGGTACCGTTGCCAAAATTAATATTCCTAGGAATAGCAATTTTTATAGTAAAACTGAAACTTGATGTGATGTCGAACGTACCTGTACCACAGAGGAAAAAAAATACTACGTATCCTGTACCTAGATAGCTGCTATTTTAAGGCGCGCGTGCACGGGTAACTTTTTAAGCAAACATTTCCCAGCAAACTGTAATGGATCAATCTGGAGCAGTTAAGTGGAGCGATGTTGCTCCATATTTCGTGTATTGTGTGGTTGTATCTCAGCAACAGGTTGCTACATTTTGACATTTTTTCATCGCCCTTAATTTCTTGATGTGCTCGTGTCGTTATATTTTGACGGGCATAATTTTAGTTGCCCGTGAAAGCGAGCCTTTAGCGACTAAGTGTGGCCAAAAGACCTTGTGCCATGGGGTCCAGGACGAAAATTCAACGCGAGCATGGCTACGTCGTTTCTAGACGGTAGCATTATTTATTTTTTTCAGCTTTAGTACAGAAATATCGGCCCCATAATCCCATTTCTGTGAGCTTACACAGTTTCTAAAAAGTCTTCTAAACTTTTCTTAAGGCGCTACTCGGAAAAAGTATGGACTCTTTGATATAAAACTATAGGACGGTTAGAGTTGTTATAAATCTGGTAGTAAGATATATATTTCTTCATACCTTTATCTAGAATCGTATAGTTTCAGAAACACGATTTTATGATTTTGGCTCGACACTTTTTATTTTCGAAAATACCTCTAAAAAATAAGAAATATCAAGATTATTCTTAAATGGGGATACATATACTATTGAAAATTATTTTAATTAGTGGACACCAATAATATTTAGGATCGTATAGAAGCATTTTTTAAAAATCGCTATAGTTTTTGAATACGAAGTGATTTTGTGGTTTTTTTGCGTAATCGACAAAATCGGTCTCGCTCCCGCGCGCGTCGTTTTCTCATTGCTATCTCCCTTCAGCATAATTTTTCCGAGTATTTCCTTAACGTCACAGCAAACAACCCAACATAATTGACCTGGCTGAAAAAGTAAGCAGGTAAGATATTTTTAACTTCGTTGGATAAACACAAAATACTTAAGTACCTACTTTGCAATATATATCGGCTAAAAATAAAACATTATAACCTATATTACCTAACCTACATATTGTGATGTGTTTTTCATAAGAACTGTGCACTAACAAGCTAATGTGTCTTGGAAGATAAAGATATACTTATATTTTTAATCCTAATTATTATTATTTCATAATTAAGGGGCTATGCATCTCCCGTAGGAGATGTAGCCACTGCGACCTGCCCCCTGATTCACAAACCGTCGGAAACGAAATCGTATTCGAATTCTATGCTGTGTCTCTATCTATTCTACAGTGAGTGATAGAAACAGTGCATACATTCCGCCGTCGGGAGCGCTTATATCGGAAACAACTTTTTTCACTAAAAACTTTATTTGATTGAAAGTAAATGCCAGTAAATGCCAAATAAATGAATTACAGGTTCTGCTGCCAACCGCATTAAAAATTTTCACAGGTTCAATTTCACATACATTTTACCACAACCCAACGGTGAGTTTTCCTTTCCTCACCCGATATGTAAAATAATGATGAATAAGTTATTATTTAACTTAATTACTTGCATAGGTAATTAGGATTAGTTTCAATAGAAATACTATTTTTCTACAGAAAAAATGAGATAGAAGATTGTGCGAAAAACACCGAATAAACATGTTTACAAAATCATCCCGACTGCGTTGTATAGATAGAGCGCTGTTTCTGTGACAAACAAGTCTGCGATAATTTTATATAGGTAACGCGAACAAGCGTAGACCAATAATTACGAGAATAAATAAAAGCTTCTCGAATCATCTATGGAGTAGCAATTAAGTTAATGTTATCAGACATAATCAGTGGTGGACTGACATCAATTGGTGGATATGTCGAAGCCAACTGGTTGAATCCGCCATTCAATTAAACGCCTAGGCTGATCGTTTTTTCCGTAACCTTTTTTATCTTCCCATAAGTTGACGGAGTCACAAAAAAAACCACGAAATTTAAGACGATCGCCTTAAATTTCCACCCTATCTATCTATCACGTGTTTTACAGGACTTCCGTCCGCTGGATTCAACCATCCGCCTGCGACATATACATTTGGCTATGGCATGGGCGTACCCAGCATTTACTTCAGGGTGGGGCAAAAGTATGGAATCTCGATATTTTGAGCACACTTTATAAGCTATTTAGCTTGAAGACGGGTCAGAGGGACCCTTTCCTGGGTACGCCCAAGGGCTATGGGGAGGGGGGTGCAGTCCTATGCAGCAGCTCCATGAATCGCTCATCATCTAGAAGTTTCGTTGACCAATTCGCGAAATGACTACATTGTCGACAATTTGACCGATTCTCGGTTAATCTTAAATTTCGATTGGTCGATGGTCGATTTTAAATTTCCTAGCAAAAGTAAGTACCACCTATTTCATACAGTAAAAAAAATTGACAATACGCGAATTGGTCTTCATTAGTCGACTAAGCCCAAGGTTTTACACGTGACATCAACAAATGCGCGAAATTCAATCAAATCAAATCTACCACTATACACCACTAAATTTTAATTAGCATAAATATTTTAGCGGATGTTAGTGCCCATCAATATGAACTTTCACTATGGGGCCAACCATGGAATCGCGAAAAAAAAATCAGCAGTTCCATACAAAAGTACAACATCGAGTCGACTGAAATGTATGGAACAGCTGATTTTTTTTTTCGCGATTCCATGGTTGGCCCCATAGTGAAAGTTGTTCATATTGATGGGCACTAACATCCCCTAGAATATTTATGCTAATTAAAATTTTGCGGTGTATATGCTTTAGTTAGATGCTTGCCTACTCAGCCTCCTGGTAAATCCACCACTGGTTATATTTGTAATATGTCATCTATAGTAATAAATAATAGAGCTTGATTTGTTTGAAGGTGCTAATCGCTCAGACAACAGCTAGGTACATTGTATCTGTTTCAGTAAAAGAACACACAAAAGCATAATATACCTATTGCTCCGAAACACACAAAAAAAACAAACTTTAAATTTTACTTATTTTAAATTCTTATTCACCCTTTACTTACTCCAGTACCTAGCTCAAGTGATCCGAAGTGAGTTTAGTTAGCTTAGGGATGTCCTTATCACTCGATGTTTTTTAGACCAGGGGGGTCTAAGGTCCCCCTGGTGATACATTTTGAGGCTTTGTACTATGTGATTGTGATACTTGGTGATTTTTTCCCGGAACCCTCCCCCCTTTCAGCCTCACGTGATTAATGGACAGCCCCTTAATTTTAAGGGGAATCCATGCTATTAGGTATAAATGTGAAAGTGTGTTTGCTTGTTTGTTTGTCCGTCTTTCACGTCAAAACGGAGCAACGGGTCGACGTGATTTTTGGTATGGGACGTTAGTACTATTATATATTCTGTGGTATGGGGATAGGTTGGGAAAATATCAGGTTCCCACGGGATAACGTCGTGTAGTCCACGCGGGTGAAGAAGCTTATTTAATAAGAATATGAAATGTTTTTGAAAAATGCCCAATATGAGAAATCCTGAATAGTTTATAAATAAAACTGTAAAATCTACCTCTGACTCGACTCAAGAACTCTAGTACTACTACGTTAGTACTATTATATATTCTGTGGTACCTACTACTCTAGACTCGTTCAAATATACCGTGATAGTGTATCGTTGGTTGGCAGCCAATCTCTTAGTTTTCCTGTTATCTTGCAATGCTGTAGGTACGATAATTGAAATAGTGGACTAACCGAGCATTGCGTCTCGGAGCGCTTGTCACGTTGTAACGTAATGTTACGTGTTCAGTGTTCACTGAATCAATAACGACTATTATGAGATACTTAGCTGAATCTCAGGTCATCCATACTAATATAATAAAGAGAAAAGATTTGTATCCCACCAAAAACATCCTGTAAAAAACTGGCCAAATCTCGCTGGAGCTGTTTATTTATTTATAAAAAAAATTAAATCTCTCAGTAAAGCCAAGCCAACTAATGTTCCTTACTGCGATTTCTTTAATAATAAATAAATAACTTCTTACATTCACACCAATTATCTAAGCCCATTTTAATTTCATTACGAAACTGTATCACGGAAAACTTGATAACGGATAAATATATACTTAAATACTTTTTGTTTGTAAATACATACTTCATATACTTACATAGAAAACACCCAGACCAAGACAAATAGACATGTTCATGCACACAAATATTTGTCTTGTTCGGGAATCGAACCCGAGACCACTGGCGCAGAAGGTGGGTAGCCTACCCCTGCGCCAAATCGGTCGTCGTTTAATTATATAGGTATCTGAATACGATTCCAGATTTTTTGTCTTTTGTTTGAAACGAATAAACTCAAAAATTACTGGACTGATTTTGATAATTCTTTCATCAGTAGAAAGCTACATTATTCATCATATTTTTTTTATATATTTTTTGTATAAACATTTTAGGAGAAGTAAGTGTCTATCAATAAGAAAATTTACAATTAGGCCAATCACGCAATAAAAAAATCAGCTGTACCAAATATTTTGGTCCTGACGATGCTTTATGTTTCCTTTTCGTGATTTCATGGCTAGCCCCAAGAAATCGCATCAATTTACTATGAGCCATAGTAAAATTTGTTGGTATGGATGGAAACGTTCATCCCCCCAATAATACACACGGAAGTGACCCTGTAGGTAGGTTTAATACTTCCTGATATTTATTTCCTGATATCAGCTAACAACTAAACCAATTTTGTTAAATTTTGTCATAGAGAAAGACAGATAGACAGTACGCCATGGAAAAAGACACAGTCTCCCATTTTCGGGAAAATTAAAAACGATCCCAAGGACGACATAACTGTATAACTAATATCCTTCAGACGACCGAGTGGGCAGTGGCAGTGGCAAAGGGCAAGTTATAGTGTCTAGTCTATCTATCTATACATAGGCACAGAAATTTACTAGTACTAAACATTGGTATGTACAATATACGAAAGTAGACGAATATAATGTACGGTACAATACAAGAAATAGGACTTATTTTTACAATCTTAAAATTTAACTAATAGGTAAGTACCTTAATTTCTTCATTAGAAACGTTACGATCTTAAACCATCAAGCTAAATATAATTTGTAAAACCATAATTCTAACTCCCGAAATTTATTCAATCAAATAAGTTGGTGGTTGAATAATAAATTAGGACTTATTTCCCCGGAGTACGGCTCGAGTTTTGTCCTGAGTTTCTCACTTTAATCCTTTTCAATACGGGCTACCGAAATTACGGATCGGGATAATGTATAATATATAAGACAAGCGGACGCCCGCGACTTCACCCAAGTCGCCTTCCTCGAACAGGACCAATGTTTTTTATTCCCTCTTGACGTTTTTTGTGCATAGAAAAAGTCTTTATGGCTTATTTCAGACAATAGTTTGAAATGAAAATGCAGTAGGAAAGTACTTAGGTACCTAACCTAGGTAGTGTTGTAATTATTCATTAGTATATATTAAATAAGGTTTCAAAGTGGGCTCGAACTCGACGACGACGACTCTGGGCCCATTTTGCACCTTGTTCCTTACAAGTTTGACAAATTTCTGGAAAACCATTTTTTTTTAGTGCATATCTCCGTAACTATCTGTTCTAGTAACAAAATTTAAAGTGTTAATTATAGAAAACTAGCTTCCGCCCGCGACTTCGTCCGCGTGAACATTCGTGAAAATCCTTAGGGGACCAATAACCAGGATAAAAAGTATTCTATGTTTCAATTTCATAAAAATCCGATCAGCCGTTTTTACGTGATTAGGCGGGTCCTCTTTACGATCAGGCATTTTTACGTGATTAGGCAGAACGTTTGCCACGTGCGGCGGGCATCGCACGAAGCTGCTCACTTGGTGAGGGAGGCCCCGCCTAATCACGTAAAAACGGCTGATCGGATTTTTATGAAATTAAAACATAGAATACTTTTTATCCTGGTTATTGTTCCCCTAAGTATTTTCTCGAATGTCCACGCGGACGAAGTCGCGAGCGGAATCTAGTAAATAATAAGTGTCTGTTTCACAATCAAAAAGTTAGTTCTCACTGAGTAGCTTAGGTACCAAGAACTTTTAGGGTAGGTACTTAAGATGATTTAGGTTTCTATACCCTATTTACCCCTGGGTTTGATTTTCGGAAAACTACGAAATGGGTTGCCTATTCGTTTTAAGAAGTAAGCCTACAAAGTTTCAAGTTGAAATGTCTATTTCACCCCCTGATTTTTCATTCAAAACTTCACCCCTATTTCAACCTTTTAGGGGTTGAATCATGTTCAGCGTGTTAAACATCAAAATAAATGCCATTTTTGCAATCGTCATCCCATAAAACCTCAATAACGACATCCATATCGATTTTTAGGTTTATTTATCCCATTTAACCTCTAAGGGGTTGATTTTCGAAAAAATACGAAACATGTGTTTGCTTATTTGTTTGACTTTCCGACCATAAGCCTATATAATAAATTAAATGAAGGACTTTCCAGATGCAACATTTCATCCCCCTTTTCACATCTTCGGGGGTAGAATTGTCAAAAACGCTGACACAGGTAAATATTAATTTTCAATTGTCAGCCTAAATACAAAATTTGAAGATCCTAACTTCAAAACTGACGGACTTTCATACAAACATTCATCCTCTATTTCACCCCCTTAGGGGTGGAATTTCCAAAAATCCTTTTTTAGTGGATGCCTACACTGTATAACGTATCTATGTGCAAGATTTGAGGTTCAGCGGTTTGGGCTGTGCGTTGATATCTCAGTCAGTCAGTCAGTCAGTCAGGACTTTGAATTTTATATAATAATACATAGATGTAATTCTCTACAACATTGTTAAGACTCTTCTCTGGCTCAAATGCACCTAAACGAAGATTTAAGCAAAAACCTGAAGAAATTGCCGATTTTTTCAATATGGCGGCGGGGGCGGAGGGCGAGGAATTGTGCATTTTGCATTTTAAATACTCACTAACCATCCTAGACAACATATTAAAAATTCAAAACTACCGGACCACTTGTAAGCTAAAAACTCTCTATTCACTGGACCATTTTGGCGTGATTGAGTAACAAACATACAAACATCTAAACTTTCACATCCTACTTATCCTACTCTTACTATTATCTTTATCTATATATATAAAATCGAGGGGACATAACTCACTCATCACGAAATCTCGAAAACTACTGGACCAACGAAGATGTAATTTGGCAGGAAGGTAGATTATGCCTAGGGGACGTCCACTAAGAACGGATTTTAGGAAACTCCCCCCTAAAGGGGTAAAATGGGGGGGTTAAGGTTATATGGAACTTCCTCATTTATGGATTTAGAAGCATGAAAATTTGTACGTTGGATATTGGTTACGACCAAATATGATCTGAGTAAGCAAAGTAAAAAAAACTCCCCCTTAATAGGGTAAAATGGGGAGATAAAGTTTATATGGAACTTCTTCATTTCTGAACTTAGAAATATGAAAATTGGTATGTTGAATACTGATCACGATTGAAAATTATCTCCGTAAGCGAAGTTAAAAAAACTCCCCGATAATGGGGTAAAACGGGCGGATTAAGTTTATATGGAACTTCCTCATTTCTAAACTTAGAAGTATGAAAATTGGTATGTTGGATACTGGTCACGATTGAAAATGATCTGCGTATGCCAAGTTATAAAAAAAACCCTTAATAGGGTAGAAAGGGGGGATTAAGGCTTATATGAAAACTTCCTCATTTCTGGAATAAGGAGTATGGAAATTGGTATGAATGATACTAAGTCATCATAAAAAATGATCTGCGTAGGCAAAATAAAAAAACCCTAATAGGGTAGAAAGGGGGGGCTAATGTTTATATAGGGTGGGTGGGGGGTATTAAAGATACGGAGTTTGGATTTTTATGGCTCAATCACAACTAAACGGCTAAATAGATCGGGTTAATTGAACTCTGGAAATATATATCGTGCTTCGGAAGACACGATAAGCTAGGGTTTCTGGCTGCATTTGGATTGGTTAGTACCACCATAACTTCAATGGACCCGTGTGGAAGGTCATGGCCCATTCTCCTTAATATGAAGGCATGTGCCCCAGCAGCGGGGACATTAAAATAGATTGATGATGGTGCTGATGAGACCGTAGAGAATGCCTAGCTACCTACTTTTTGACACACAATTTTGCGATGTAGTACTCGCGGACGTAGTCGCGGCCGGCCATTCATATTCCTATTTCTACTACCCCCACTATTATTATAAATGCGAAATTGTATATGCTCACGTCAAACCGGCTGAACCAATTATGATGAAATTTGTAATGGAGATAGTTTGCGACAGTGCTTCCGGGTGCTCCTACTAATTACTCCTACTGATAGGACCACCGGGACACCCATGTCCTGATGCTAGGAAGGACATAGGCAAATTGTAACCGCGGGAATAAGGCTCATTCCCATGGTAAAATAAGTTTTAGCTCGGGCAAAGCTGTAGAATGGAATTGGTATTTAAGGCGATAGTTTGAGTTTATGGGAAGGATGATATTTAGAATAGAGACAGTTTAAGGCCCTGGAAAGGATATATTTTACTTTTTACCGCGGGTAATCTCATTGTATGGAAAAATCACTTTAAGCGCAGGCTAATTTGGGGGCAGAAATTGGTATTTAAGTAAATAATTTGAGACCCTGGCAAGGATTATAATAGGCTACTTTTACTTTTTACCACAGGTGTTCGCGCCGCGCTGCGAGCCGTGCGTTGTCATTGTCAAGGTCACGGGCGACACGAGACAATGCGCTCGGCCGGCCGGTGTAGGATCGCCAGTTGGCCGTAAGCAGCCGCGAGACAAGTTCGTGTGTTTCTGTAGCGACGTGCCGCGCAAGTTACCTACCCATTTTGGGACCGAGATTCGTTTTGCACCTACTAGGGCTCCGGTCGGGGTACGGACGTGTAACCCGTGTGTGTTCGCTTTGAAAAGCGCCGGGAAAGTTTTAGCGGCCTATTAGGGCATTGTGTAGTATAAGAGTGTTAGCTGTAAGAGTATCCCATCGGGGGTTGTGTGGAGATCGTTTTGCCAGGGCGCGCGCGCGCCGGCGAGACAACGTCAGCCCCCCTGGATTACGGACACTATTTTAGTAAGGTAGGATTAGTTTAATTTACTTAATTTTTGCATGGGAAACCTTCGTTTCAATAAACTGTGGAACACAGTAGATGTGGTCATCACAATTGTGCGTGATCATATTTTTGGTAGCAGAGCTTAGTTGATATAATTAATTTTCATATTAAAATTAACTACATAAAATTTCATAGTAAAAATAAAAAGCGTACCTAAAAAGCGTACCTAAAAATTATTTTTTTTTGTTGAAATCTCGAGGGTATTTGAAGATCCCGAGACGATTTGAAGTACTAAGAAATTGTTCTAGTAAATTCTCGAAGCGAATGTTTCTCACTTGGTGGATCCGATAATAGATAGACACTTATATAATTGTTGTCACATACTAGTGTTTTGATACGAGTTTACTCGCCTAGATGTGTATATT
This sequence comes from Crambus lathoniellus, assembly GCA_949710035.1. Classification (NCBI taxonomy): domain Eukaryota; kingdom Metazoa; phylum Arthropoda; class Insecta; order Lepidoptera; family Crambidae; genus Crambus; species Crambus lathoniellus. The sequence continues at coordinate 13,074,269 of OX453315.1, forward strand.
TTTTTTTGTGTGTCCGGATTTATTTGACGAATAGTTCGTTCGAAAGTGTGTTTATTAGTACCACATACTAGTGATTTGATACGAGTTTACTCGCCTAGATGTGTATATTTTTTTTTGTGTGTCCGGATTTATTTGACGAATAGTTTCGTTCGAAAGTGTTGTTTATTAGTACCACATACTAGTGTTTGTTCCGAGTCCGCTTGCCTAGTTAAAAAAGTGGAACTAGTTTTAATTATTAGTAGTATTAAATTACGAGTATTATTATTAAAAATAGTTTTGTTTTTGTTTGTTGATAACGGTTTAGTAGTTGATTTGCGAGGTATGCCATACCGTTAATCCTATACGTTTTGTTTATACCGTTATATTGTTAGCCCTTGAAATTGGTAAGTTGCTAATAATTTATGAAAATAGTAGGGTCCGTGTATGTCGTCCGAATTTTAATTGTGTTTTATATTATCGTGACGCGACCTATTTCTATTGTTTTTTTTTGTTGATGTTTACCACTTTTATATTTCTTTGTTTGCTTTGTTTATTCAACGGATTATAAATGGCTCCTACGAATCCGCTCGCCGTATCCAGGGCTGGCATCCAAGGAGTTTTGCGTTGGCTTGCTTGTGCGGTCACATTAATAGACCGAGCCGACCGGGTAGGCGCGTTGCTAGCTCGGTATGGCGGGCTGGCAGCTCGGCTGCAAGACCTGGAGCGCCACGCCATGGAGTGTCGCGCGTATTATATGGAAACCCCCCCAGCTGATGATGCCGTGTCGGAACAGCTGGAGCAGGATGTAGCCCAGGCCTATGAGCTGGCTGACCAGTTCACGGAGGCGGCTGAGAGGGCCCTGGCTGTTCGGAAGGGGGAGCCGGTTTTGAGCGGGGAGGTCAAACCTACCCCGACGGCGTTGCTAGGCCGATTGCCTACTTTGGAGATTCCCACTTTTAATGGGGATCTGTCAGCCTGGATGGGCTTCATTAATTTGTTTGACAGTTTGGTGGATTCACGACGGGACTTATCCCCTAGTGAGAAGTTGGCCTATTTGCGCTCCTCCCTGCGAGGAGAGGCCAGCTCGGTAATCCAGCACCTGCTCATCAGTGACGACAACTACCAGGTGGCTCGCCAGCTTCTGGTTAGCAGGTACCAGAATGTCCGGTTACTGGCGGACACCCACGTGGCCACGATTTTGGCCCTCCCGCGAATCACGCGGGTACACCTGTTACGGAGGGAGTTGCTGAACCCGCTACTGTCAGCGGTCAACTCCCTAAGGCGATTGGACCTGCCGGTGGATCAGTGGTCCTTTGTACTGCTGCACATAGTCCTCGCCAAATTGCCCGCTGAAATGAAGGGGCGTTTCGAGCAGAGGTACGGAGGCGACAGCGCCTCGTATCTCCCGCCCTTCGCGGACCTCCTTCGTTTTTTGGAGGACGAATGTAGGGTGACGGACCACCTGGAGCCCGCCCCGGTTCCAGGTGTTGGTCGTATGGTGGCGGCGAGGGAACAGCCCCGTCGCCCGACCAATCGCTATGCTGCCTTCCAGCAGTCCCCTCCCCCCGCACCGAGTGAGCGGTGCAGGTATTGCAGGGGAGATAGGCATGTGGTGCAAGAATGTGCCAAATTTAGAGGCCTCCGCCCAGAGGGACGGAGGGCCGTTGCGAAACAGCGCCAATGGTGCTATAGGTGTTTGGGGGGACACATGCAGTCGGCGTGTCCCCAGACCGAGGATTGTCGTCTTTGCGGAGGGAGGCATCACCCCCTCCTTTGTTTGGACCGCAAGGACGCCGGGAGCGACCGGGGTTCGAATTCCTCGCGCACGGGCGGGGGCCCGGCAGCCCGGAACCGGTCCCCTAGAGATTCGGCGGGGCTTAGCCCCCCCGTTCAGTCCCCCCCGGAGAGGGGGAACTATAGGAGAGACGCCCCCGCCACGGGCGGGGGTAGGGGGGTACCACAAGAGTACGCCACGGTGGCGATGGGCACGGGCCCTATTTGCTACTCCCCCCCCCTAATGGAGAGGCCTCGATTGGGGTACTATGTACCGAGGCACGCCCCACACGGGTATTACCCTGCACCTAGGAGTGCTGTTGGTAGGGGCCAGTATGTACCCGATTGGGACCCGCTCGCCCGGTACGAGCGTCCCACATTTGGCGCGCCGACTCAGGCGCGAGGGGGACAAGTACCCCCCCAAAATTTTTAATGGCGCCCCTGTCGGACCCAACCACCCCTCCGGAGCTTGTGCTGTTGCCAACAGCCTCCGTGAATGTTTGGGGACCTAAGGGCAATGTTGTAACGGTGCGTGCCCTTTTGGACTCAGGTGCCCAGGGGTGCATAATGTCCAGGTGGCTTGTCCGACAGCTGGGTCTTTTGCTTGTGCCGCATCACGAAGCGGTACGGGGGGTGGGAGACTCGCGGATCCCTGATCCGATTGGTCGAGTTGAGTTCTCCTTCTCCCCCCACTTCACGCCAAGGCCGAAGATCGGTGCTTCGGCGATAGTTTTTGATAAGGTGGTTGGACCACTCCCGCAAGTGCGAGTGCCGCCATCCACGATTGAGCTGACGTCTGGACTGGCTTTGGCTGATCCTTCCTTCCACCGACCGGGCCCAATACACTTGTTGATTGGTGCGGATGTCCTCGGTCGTGTACTGTGTGGAAGCAAGCGAGTTTTGCAGACAGCCGATCTTGTCGCCTTGTCCTCGTCGCTGGGTCATGTGGTGATGGGAAAGGTACCACAGACACCAGAGACCCCGTCGGTAGACCGCCAGACCATTGTCGGTTCTACTTTGTCCGACGCTCTCCAAAAGTTTTGGGAGGTGGAGGAACCTCCCACTGCCAAGCGGTTGGATCCGTTAGCGGAGGAGTGCGAATTGTTCTACCAGAACAACACTGGGCGCCTCCTCTCGGGTCGCTTGATTACCCGCTTGCCCTTCTTGGCGGTTCGCCCTCCTTTAGGGAGCTCCCGACCGATGGCCGAGAAGAGATTGTTGTCCATGGAGCGTAGGATGGCCAGGGATCCTGCATTCAAGGAGAAGTATATAGACTTCATGCGGGAGTATTTGGACCTTGGGCACATGTCCATCTCGCAGTTGGACTGGCGTAATGTGGAACATTACTTCCTGCCACACCACGCTGTTTTGAAGACTTCCAATGGGAAGATCCGCGTGGTCTTTGATGGTTCAGCGCCCACGTCAACCGGAGTGTCGTTGAATCAGTGTCTGCATGCGGGGCCGAAGTTGCATCACGATGTCTGTGATGTTTTGACCAACTTCCGCCGGCACGCTGTCGTCTTTGTGGCCGATATCCGCATGATGTTCAGACAGACCGTGATTCACCCGGAGGATAGACGATACCAGCTCATCCTTTGGCGTGAGGATCCCCAGGATCCGATGTTGGCTTACGAGCTGAACACCAACACTTATGGTTTGCGGTCGAGCCCCTTTGTGGCGATCCGTTCGCTTTTGGAGCTCGCAGAGCGCGAACGGCTACGCTATCCCCGGGCATCTGCTCTTATTGAGGGGGGGGCCTTATTTGTCGACGATATCTGCACGGGGGCCTCGAGCTTAGATGAGGCTCTCGTCTTACGTGATGAGCTGATTGCGCTCTTGAGGGCTGGTGGCTATGAGTTGCGGAAGTGGCTGTCTAACTCACCGGACCTATTGGCAGATTTGCCTAAGGACCACCAGCAAGAGCCGCTCCTCTTTGAAAATCCGGAGACTCCAGACATGCTGTCTGTTTTGGGAGTCCAGTATCGACCAGTCCCGGATTTGTTCACATATAGATTGGAACTGCCAGACCCAAGGGTCTGGACTAAACGCACGGTGCTGTCTACTGTAGCCCGTACCTTTGATCCGAACGGTTGGCTCAGCCCTGTAGTGTTTTCGATGAAGTGCTTCCTACAGGAGCTCTGGGCTGCGGAATTGTCATGGGATGAGCCCCTCTCTGGTAGCCTCCTACGAGAGTGGGTGAGGTTCGTGTCATCCCTACCCGACGTCAATCGGGTTTGTATACCGAGGCAAATGCTGCCTTCGGGAAAGTTTAAAGCCTCCCTGCACGGCTTTTGTGACGCGTCCGAAAGCGGATACGCGGCAGCCGTTTACATCCGAACGGTGGATGCAGCAGGCGTTGTCGCCGTACACTTAGTTATGGCCAAGAGTAAGGTCGCCCCCCTTCGGACTAGGCTAACCATTCCGAAGTTGGAGTTGTCCGGCGCCACTCTCTTAGTACGGCTACTCAATCATGTTGCCGACACCTTGGGAAACGGTGTCGACTTGGAGTCGATATTTGCGTGGTCTGACAGCCAGGTCGTCCTTTGTTGGCTGAAGAGTTCAGTCCACACCCTTGAGGTTTTTGTGGCCAACCGGGTCTCACAAATTCAGACTTCAAAGGCCCCGTTGATTTGGCGCCACGTACCGGGCGAATTGAACCCCGCAGATTGTGCCTCCCGCGGCTGCGAGGCGCCTGAGTTAGTGGACCACCACCTATGGTGGAGTCCATCATGGTTGTTACGGCCTGAGCGCTCATGGCCTGCCACCCCGGCTGTGGCCAGAGTCCCAGACCTAGGCATGCGTGTTCACGCCGTGGAGACGGTGGCGGCTCCGCAGATGGAGTTTTTGTTAGACCGCTACAGTTCTCTTGATAAGTTGCTCGGCGTGACTGCTTGGATGAGGCGCTTTGTGCGAAATTGTCGCCAGCCTCAGGAGAAATCGTTGTCTCCGGTCCTCGCCCCACAAGAGCGGCAAGACGCTCTGTTGCATTGGTTGCGAGTGACGCAACAGCGAGAGTTTGAACCGGAGCTGAAAGCCCTGCGCTCAAGTAAGCCCAAGTTGAAGGGACCCTTGGTGCGGTTGAATCCCTTCTTGGACAGTACCGGATTGCTGCGTGTCGGAGGTAGGCTCAGACATGCCAACCTACCGTACGGATCACGCCACCCTTTGTTGCTCCCCAAGGATGGACCGTTAGTTAGACTGTTGATTACAGACCGACATGTAAAGAATGCTCATGCCGGTTGTAATGCTTTGACCGCGCTCCTCCAACGAGAGTTCTGGATTTTGTCAGCGCGGAGAATAATCCGATCCGTTATTTTTCGTTGTCTCCCGTGTTATCGTTTGCGCGCCGATACGATGCAGCCCCAGATGGGTGATTTGCCTGCCGATCGAGTGAACGAATCGATGCCCTTCTCAGGAGTTGGAACGGATTTTGCGGGGCCATTTACCGTTAAGACATCGCGGCTTCGTAATGCTAGAACGGAAAAGGCTTACTTGTGTGTATTTGTTTGTTTGGCCACTAAAGCGGTCCACCTGGAGGTGGTTAGTGCCCTCACCACAGAAGCCTTTGTAGCCACGTTGAATCGTTTTGTGTCTCGCCGCGGAATGCCGTCGTTAATCAGGTCCGATTGTGGAACCAATTTCAAGGGCACCGATAGGTATTTAAAGGAAGTTTGTGAATTTTTGGATAGGAATAATTTTGAGATCGGATCCACACTCTCTCGCAGAGGGGTACGATGGCAGTACTCCCCGCCATCCTGCCCCCACTGGGGAGGGATTTTTGAAGCAACTGTAAAGGCCGCTAAAACTCACCTTCGTCGCGTTATTGGGGAGACGGTCCTCACGTTTGAGGAACTCGCGACCGTATTTTGTAAGGTTGAGGCGGTCCTCAACTCGCGTCCGTTGTGTCCGTTGTCTTCGGACGCGAATGATTTAGAGGCCCTTACGCCGGGCCATTTTTTGATTGGCAGACCGCTTAACGCCTTGCCGGAATATCCTTATTCCGAAGTGGCCTCCGGACGGCTCTCGCGATTTGAATTGCTCCAGCAGCTTACGCAGAGTTTTTGGCGCCGTTGGCATCTGGAGTATTTGCACATTTTGCAGCAACGCGTTAAGTGGTCGGATAGGACGACCCCACCCAAGACAGGAGACCTCGTGTTGGTAAAGGATCCAAACCTGCCGCCCCTCCGCTGGCGTTTAGGACGCATTGTTCAGCTTCATCCGGGGTCGGATGGTGTGCCCAGGTTTGCCGAGGTCCTGGTGGGGGACTCTGTTTTGAAGCGAGCGATCGCTACCCTCTCTCGCCTGCCCTTAGATTGAGTTGGCGGACAGTTTGCTACTGTCCGGGACGGGGGGATGTTCGCGCCGCGCTGCGAGCCGTGCGTTGTCATTGTCAAGGTCACGGGCGACACGAGACAATGCGCTCGGCCGGCCGGTGTAGGATCGCCAGTTGGCCGTAAGCAGCCGCGAGACAAGTTCGTGTGTTTCTGTAGCGACGTGCCGCGCAAGTTACCTACCCATTTTGGGACCGAGATTCGTTTTGCACCTACTAGGGCTCCGGTCGGGGTACGGACGTGTAACCCGTGTGTGTTCGCTTTGAAAAGCGCCGGGAAAGTTTTAGCGGCCTATTAGGGCATTGTGTAGTATAAGAGTGTTAGCTGTAAGAGTATCCCATCGGGGGTTGTGTGGAGATCGTTTTGCCAGGGCGCGCGCGCGCCGGCGAGACAACGTCAGCCCCCCTGGATTACGGACACTATTTTAGTAAGGTAGGATTAGTTTAATTTACTTAATTTTTGCATGGGAAACCTTCGTTTCAATAAACTGTGGAACACAGTAGATGTGGTCATCACAATTGTGCGTGATCAACAGGATAGTTTCATATTCCCACGGGAAAATCAATAAGTACGTATTATTTGTTTGTCCGTCTTTCATGTCCAAACGGAGTAACGGATCAATGTGATTTTTGGTACGGGGGTAGATTGGGAGAGAGACATAGTTTATCCCGGAAAATATTACATTCCATCAGGATTAATGTCGTGTAGAACACGCGGGCGAAGCCGCGGGCGGAAAGCTAGTAATATTATAAATGTGAAAGTTTAGATGTTTGGATGTTTAGATGTTTGGATGTTTGTATGTTTGTTACTCAATCACCCTAAAACGGCTAAACGGATTTGGCTGAAATTTGGGACATAGATACTTTGTAGCCTGGAGAGGAACATAGGCTACTTTTTATCCCGGAAAAATATCACATTCCCGCGGGATAACGTCGTGTAGTCTACGCGGACGAAGCCGCAGGCGGAAAGCTAGTTTATTATAAAAAAGTAAAGAATTCTGTATAAATTCTTAAAAAAATAAAGATGTCTGTATTGTAGGCTTACTTACTTTTTATTTAATTCCTTATTTTTTAGATAGGTAACGCGTAACAGGACGCTGTGCACTGGGCGGGTTATATAGCGTTTGTGTACGTATCCATGAAGTATTTTCCCTGTTGGATTTATTATCAAGGTTTTCTAGCGTATAGGCCTTATTTAACGTAGGCCTTATTAAAACCCTAGTCTTATTTGTATCAAGTACCTAATAAACTTCTCGAACCCTTCACTGTCCGGGCGAATGTTCTAACCACTGAGCTATGGAGTCACATATAATTTATTCTTTAGTTGCTGACCACTTTTTTATTAAATTCAAAAGTAATTATAATTAGGTTACTTTAATATAAATAATAATAATTAATAAAAAAAATGGAAAATGAAGTATTTAGAAAAAATCGACCCGTCTCAGAACTTCATTTCCCATTTTTCTATAAGTAATAAAAATTGCACTGTGAATGCAAAAAACTAAAAATTAAAATAACTCCTAATAATTAATAACTTATAAATAAGTTCATGTTTTCAAAGCTGTGACTGTGACACAACAGGGGGCCAAGTCTGCTATTTTACAATAAGCGACCAACTATTGCCATTCTATCGACACCCTATTGACATTACATTTCCATTGTGCCAAATTTTGTAGTCTGCTAAAATTTCTTTAAAGTCTCGATATAATGTCGGTGGAGTGTCAGTCGAATGGAAATGGAATGTGAATGGCGAATGTGACGTCTTGTACATAATATGTTTGTTCGCGATTATCTCGCGTTTGGCTAAACCGATTTTGATTCGGTTTTCAGAAAACTATTTCTTACATTTACTAGAAGGTTTTGGTATTTTAACCGACTTCAAAAAAGGAGGTTCTCAGTTTAACCCGTGCGTAAGTATGTATGTTTGTCTTTGAGATGCGGTTTTCAAAAAAGTATTTGCATAAGTATTTGTCACATTTAGGTTTTGGTATTTTAACCGACTTCAAAAAGGAGGTTTTCAATTTGGCCCGTATGTACTATGTACTTATGTAGGTTTGTCTTTGAGTTGCGGTTTTCAGAAAAGTATTTGTTCCATTTAGGAGGTTTTGGTATTTTATTTAACCGACTTCAAAAAAGGAGGTTCTCAGATTGACCCGTGCGTATGTACTCGTTTGTCTTTGATATGCGGTTTTCAGAAAAGTATTTGTTACATTTAGGAGGTTTTGGTATTTTAACCGACTTCAAAGAGGAGGTTTTCAGTTTGGCCCGTATGTACTATGTAGGTATATATGTTTGTCTTTGAGATGCGGTTTTCACTTTCAGAAAAGTATTTGTTACATTTAGGAGGTTTTGGTATTTTAGCCGACTTCAAAAAGGAGGTTTTCAGTTTGGCCCGTATGTACTATGTAGGTATGTATGTTTGTCTTTGAGATGCGGTTTTCACTTTCAGAAAAGTATTTGTTACGTTTAGGAGGTTTTGGTATTTTAACCGACTTCAAAAAAAGAGGTTCCTTCTCAGTTTGACCCGTATGTATGTAAGTTTGTCTTTCAGATGCGGGGTTCAGTAAAGGTATTTTGTTACATTTAGGAGGTTTAGAAGGTTTTGGTTTTTAACCGACTTCAAAAAGGAGGTTCGTAGTTTGCACTAAAAATTGTAAAATAAAAATATTTTTTACAAAAAAATAAAAGCACCTTATAAAAACGCCACCAAAAAGTAAGAAATAATACTTACCTACCTACCTCTAATACTATATTCATTCAATAACGTAAGTACCTAGGTACTTTGAAGTCGGGCGGGATTAAACAAAAACAAAAAAAACATGTATAGTAGTAGGTACATTCTATTTCACGCCCGACTTCAAAGTAGGTACCTACCTACTTATGAAGGTTATTTATTTGTTTATTGTACAAACTATAGAACCTACGAGCCGAGTACGGGGTATGAGCGAGTACGGAGAAGCAACCTTCTTCGGCTCCATCATCAGACCCTGGACACTATTTTTCAACAGAGTTCTCGTCAAGACGATTCAAACGAGCCCAAACTCGATGGGGTTGCATGGTTTCAATATTAAGCTCCTGGCATGGCTTCATCATCAGACCCTGAACCTCGTCTCCCGTCAGAGTACTTGTCAAGACAATTGTAACGAGCCCAAACAAGATGGGGTAGCATGGTTTTATTACAGAGTTCCTGTAGCCTTCCGGCTCCATCATCAGACCCTTGGACAATATTTCCCAACAGACTACTCGTCAAGACGATTCAAACGAGCCCTAACTTGATGGCGTTGTATGGTTTCATCATAGAGTTCCTGTGGCGTTCTTCCTGCTCCATCATCAGATCAGCTCAATGACACCATAATATTGCATTGCCTTCCAGTTCTGACCTATGTTCAAAGTTTCAAGTCTCTAGCTCATCGGGAAGCTAGTATAAAATCGTTATGAAATTTAGTAAAACTAGTGAAAACGTGGTAAAAAGGTGTCGTTGTTTGATGGCAGTTCAATGGCTAAATAACAACCGAAAGTCCATTGATACAACTGTCAAATAGTGAAGAGAATACCGTTTGCATCAACAATTACAATTCTATTCAGATACAATTGATAGCAGACTACCGAAAAGATCAATAGTAGTTCGATGGAGTATCAGTGGAGTGTAGATAGAATGGCTTCGGACTAAAACCGTAAGAGAATATCAAATGCCAAAAACCATTCAACTGAGACCCTATCGACACTCTATTGAGACTCTATTTGGTGCATTTGTATTTAGCAGACTTGGGCCCCAGTAGTGACGCAAACGGACCGACACGAGTTAAAGTCACCAACAACAACGTCACTACAAGTCATCCGTCCGATCCGAGCATAATACCGGATGATACCGGTGAACATTCGTCGCCTAGTATTGCAATGCAAGGGTCGCTGGTTCGAAAACTACAAGTTGTTTTTTAGGGTTCCAAAGGGTAATTAAACGGGACACTATTATTAAGACTTCGCTGTTTGTCTATCTATCTGTCTTTCTGTCTGTCTGTCTGTCGGTCTGTCTGTCTGTCTGTCGGTCTGTCTGTCACCAGGCTGTATCTCATGAACCTTGACAGCTAGACAGTTAAAATTTTTACAGGTGATGTATTTCTGTTGCCGCTCTATGAACAAATACTAAAAACAGAATAATATCAATATGAAAGAGGGGCTCCCATACAACAAACGTGATTTTTTTGCCGTTTTTTTCTTGATCTTAAATATAGTGTCTAATGTTGTATAGAATAATATTGTATGTTATAAATAGTGTCTAATGTTGTATAGATAATGGTACGGAACCCTTCGTGCGCGAGTCCGACTCGTCATGAAGTACAGTCGTGAGCAATAATATGTAAACAACATAGGACTATGTCATGTCATATTACACTTTGAATGACTTCTGTGACTGATAGTAATTTTCTTTCGAAACGCTTTTCAATGTCACAAAGTTCTATGTTGTATACATTTATTGCTCGTGATCGTGACTGTACCTACCTGTTTCTGAACCTGTGACACAACAGTGACGCAAACGGACCGACGGGTTACATAAAAGACTAAGTACAAGTTACCAGTTCGATCCGAGCATACCGGTCGGCGTGCGCGCAGCGCTCCACTTAGAATCGGTTTATGTAGTTACCTACTTGGAGTGTGTGTTTGACTGGAATATACAAGATGTCCCTGAGTTATGGGACATGAAGAAAAAGTACCTACACTAAATAAAGGAGTTATCAAACACTGAAACAGTCCGACTGTCTGTCACACACAGCACATCGGAGAACTACTAATGCTATCAGCTTGTGGAGTAAGTAGATTTTAGATGACGTTTGCCCAACTATTTTGCAAATAAGAGAGAAATAAAAATAGGCCTCTTAGGCCGCATAAGTATTCGACTTTTGATGAAAAATATAAAAAAATAATTATATTTATGATTGTAAGGAACCCTCGGTGCGCGAGTCCGACTCGCTCTTGATCGGTTTTTAAACTATTAAACGCATTTTATAAATGTTGTAACGTATTAAACGTGAAGAACGTCCCCCCCCCCCCGCCCCCCTGATTCACGAACCGTCGGATACGGAATGTACCCCTAGTGTTTTTATGTCAAGCAAACGCAAACCATCGCGATTCCGTATTTATGTCAATTTGTATGAAAACTGTAAATAAGCGCGCTACTCGCCGCTAGAGGCGCTGAAATCGCGATAGTTTGCGTTTGCTTGACATAAAAACTTACACTAGGGGTACAGATTCGAATTCTGTGCTTTGTCTTTGTCTAGTCTATACTAGTGAGTGACAGAGACTACATTCCGCTGTCGCGAGCGTTTCCGACGGTTCGTGAATCGGGGGGCTTGACTGATTGATTCCTTTTGTAGAACTTGGGCTTCTTTGGAATAAATAAAAATAAAATGGATTGGCGGCGGCGCTAGTTGGCTTATTTCAGCCCCTTATTATGTTATGTGCATGTTAATTGCCTACCCTACCCGCAATACCTGCATGTCCGCGTCCGTCGCGTCGGTCGGTGGGTAGATAGATACAGGGACCGTACTCTGAAACGCACATCTGAAACTTCGGTTAGCCCCGTCCCTTTCACTCGATTCTGTCATGACTCGAGCGTACGAGGGACGGGTATTACGAAGTTTCGGGTTTTGCGTTTCAGAGTAGGCCCTCAGGTACGGCGCCGATCGTGGAAATTGCCGGTCATACTTATTCACTTCCACAACACGCTACTGTACCTACACAGTACCACAGAATTTACTAACCGGGTAGTCGAATTTGGAACTAAAAAGCTTTTCATAACGCCGACAGGCATTTCGCTACTATAGCAATACAAACAAACCACTTCACCTGCCCCTAGATTCACAAACCGTCGTCGGAATCACTTCCGACAGCGGAATATATTCACTCACTGTCACTCACTATAGAGTAAACAAAGACAAAGCACAGAATTCGAATCCGATTCCGTTTCCGACGGTTTGTGAATTTGTGATTCAGGGGGCTGGTCAGTATCAGTACCACCTACCCCTAGTGTTTTTCAAAGTGCAAACGTTACAATCGTTCATTTTTTGGATCTTAAGAATGTTATGTAAGTATATTATTAACTAGCTGACCAGCGCGACTTCGTTCCCGTGGCCCTACCCCCTTCTCCACCCTACCCTACCCGTACTCTACCCCTACCCTACCCTACCTTTACCCTACCCTACTTCTACTCTACCCCTACTTACCCCTCCTTCCCCTATTTTCTCACCGTTAAAACCTTCCTTGGATGTCCACGAACATTTAAAAAAAAATGGCCAAATTATTGGTCCAGGCGTTGTGGAGTTATGCGCTTACCAACACATTTTGCGATTCATTTTTATATATAAGATAAGATAGGTAAGTAGTTACATAACAGCTAATTTTTTATTGTAGGTAAGTAGCTACTTAGCTCCTCAACCAACGCTGTCACACATTCAGCCCTCGGATATGTTTGTTTGTGGGACTTTACGGAATGAACTAAGTACAATGAATATTCGCTGTAAAGTGGTCACGCGGCAAGTTCTAATATCATACCAGTTGAAGCTAGAAGCAAAACAGCCCATTCCGAGAACTGCTCATTATCTGTCGAGTGTACCGTCGTAAACAGCCGGACGCCGGCGGCTGCGACCGGTGACACATCGTCGGTGATTCACGGCGGCCATTGCTGCGAGTGCACAAGAATCTGTGACGTCATGCCGCGTCCGGGGTGTTAGTGGTGAACCGCTCGTGTGTTGTCGAGCGGAATGGGAAAAGAGCCTCGTTGGTTAAATACGTAGTAAATAAAAAAAAATACATTTCCGTAAGGGCTCATTCATACCATATACTTAAAGACGAGCGGTATTTTTTGACGGCTGATACTAATGCTGCAGCCGTCGCCATCGCCACCAGTCAGCAGCAGCTATCGACGGATGGCGATGCTTGCAGTTGTGGGTGGCACAGAGGACAAAAAAATACTGTGGTTGTGGCGTGCCTCGTCCTACTGCTATAAATCTACGCAGCACGGCGGCGTTCGTTTGCAACGAGTGGTGAGGGCTGCAGTGCAGTGGTATCTTGACAAAGTGCTGCTCGTCTGTAGCCTACATCAAAATGTAATTTATGAACAAAAACTTCTGCAAGTACATAAAGATGTACCTACCTACATCTTTATGCACAGAAGTTTTTGTTAGTGTGTTATGTTATGCCGAAATACAATTTCCGACATTTCTTTTCCAAAATACCTAATTCTTCTAGGAGGAATTTTCTAGGCTTTGAACACTTGACTTAAAAGAATCAAATTCTCATACATCAAAAAGGAACGATCGCATCTCATTGGGTTCAGAAGGTAGGTTACTACCTAATAGTAGGTTTTAACAGCCTCTGTGGTCTAGTGGTTCACACCACCGATTTCAGATCAAGAGGTCCCGTTCGATTCCCAGTGTGGGGGTACCTACATATTGTATTCGGTTTGGTTGGTGGTAGGACTTGTTCTTAGTCCGCCTGACTAGCTTCCACCATCATCTAAGTCTGACGCCATAACAATGATGTTTTCAGCATTATTGTGTTCCGGCAGTTAGAGATAAGATAGCCAGTTCCTCAGTGATTGAGGATTCCGGGAGTAGTGCCCTTCCACCTTCAGCCTTATCACCACTTAACATCAGGTGTGATGAAGGCTAAGTGCTACCTACCCGTTATGGATAAAAATAGGTAGGTACCTACTGCAATTAATCATACCAATATTTCCCCAAATCCGTTATACCGTAAACTTATCGTCTACCGACTCCAGAATAGTGCCGTTCGCCGGTTCACGCCTGTTGCGTTCCGGCGACCGCAATGCCGAGCGACTCTCCAGTCTCCACCTTTTGTATTCATAACCTCCGCATCACCTCGCACCGCTTGTGCCGAATTCGCCTCACTGCCTCCGACCTTCTGTTTGTTTGCTCTCAGGTAAACCGACGAGATATTTGGAACACCGAATGCTTGGTTTTCATAGTGTCGTTTCCTTTGCGAATATGTATGTTCTTTTTTGCATTGATTACGGTAAGTATTGCTGTTTTTCTAAAGACATCTCTAAAGCTTTCATTATGATTTACAACTAAAACAAAATTAATAAAATAAATACCTATTCCATTTTGAAACTCATCAAATACCTATCTAGTTTATATAGGTAGGTAGGATAGTACCTACCTAATTAGGCGGTAATGCGGAGCCTACAGATAGATAGGTGTGTGTACTGTACCATTAATTACAGGTATAACTAAGGGTATAATTTAGTTAAACTACTTTTTTAACTCAATAAAATTAAATATTATTTGTTATACATTACATACACAAAATGGCATTTCTCACGCAGGAATACACAATAGTAGATTGTATTACAAGGGAGCAAAATAACATATTTACGGCGAGGGCGCTATTTTGAATCCAGAGCGCAGTGAAGGATTCTAAAGTAGAATCCTGAACGCAGGGATTCAATATACGTTGCCCGAGGTGAAAATAATTTTGCGGCCGAGTAATACACTCTACTTTTCATTTCGAATATAAGGAAAGTAAATACACTCTGCTTTTCATCCCCCTCTATAAGAAAAGCAATAAAGACAACTAAAACTATCTAGAAAAATAAAATAAAGGTGGCGGGGGGCTTCGCTTTCTCTGTTTTTTCTATAATAGGTATATAAAAAATTTTAAGTTTTGAATTTAACAAAAAAATTTGTCTATCGGATGCCTCCCAACTATCTCCGGAGTACCATAGGGGGTTGAAATTTTGTTAGATTTTAGCTACGCTACGAGATGCACCGTTTTCGAGATATTCTCGTTTTTATAAAATTCATTTTTTTTATTTTGCAAGTCCCCATACATAATTAGTTGAAAACTTTTTCATTGCCGATGAGGTAATTCTATGGTTGACTGTAACCAAATTCAGTTCTATTTTTAATTATAAAAAAATAAAACCGCCTTCTAAAAAACCACATCAAAAAAGTAAGAAATAATTCCTCACCAAATAAATAACGTAAGTAGGTACTTTGAAGTCGGGCGTGAAACATGTACAATTTTTTGTTGTTTTTGTTAAAACCCGCCCGACTTCAAAGTACTTACGTTATTTATTTGGTGAGGAATTATTTCTTACTTTTATGATGTGGTTTTTTTAGAAGGCGGTTTTATTTTTTTATAAAAATAATTTTTATTTCACTCTTTTTAGTACATCGTGCAGGCAATTTACGTGTTTTCTGGTAAATAGGTATGTGATCAAACTCAAAACCTCCTTTTTCGAAGTCGGTTAAAATATCTTGAGGTATCCCCTTTTTAACAAAACAAGAATCATCTAACTCGGTTTATAAACAAAGGAGTTATGCCCAAAGATACGTATTAAATCCATATAAAGTGGTAACGAAAACGACAGTATTTTCAAGATTTCCTGAAAACTACTGAACCGATTTCAAAATTTCACCCAATACCAACCAGACCAACTTGGAAACCAACCTGATGTAATAACGTTTGAACCATTTCAATCGGTTCAGCCGTCTTCGAGTAATCGGTAGACATACACAAAAAAAAAAAAAAAAAAACATACATACAGACGAATAGAGAACCTCCTCCTTTTTGATTTAGAAGTCGGTTAAAAATACTTTTCCACCCTAGGGTCCAATGCAGAGTTTTGGACCCGCTGCTCAGTTTAAATACACATCACTTTCCGAATATGAGAGATGAAAAATTATATATAACTAGGTAGGTATGTACCTACTTCTAATTACTTAGGTACCTACTTGTTACGATCTCTAATTCTTAAAACATCTCGCTTGTTGTCACAAACCGTCGGAAACGCTCCCGACAGCGGAATATATGCACCGTCACTGTCACTCCACTACAGAATAGACAAAGACAAAGCACAGAATTAGAATCCGATTCCGTTTCCGACGGCTGGTGAATCAGGGGGGTGGTTCTGATCGAAATAGCGAGCATTTACCTACCTACCTACATGTTCGCTATTTCGGTTGCAATCATTTTATATATTAAGCACTAGCCTTTCGCCCGCGTGGACTACACGATGTTATCCCGCGGGAATGTGATGTTTTTTTTTCGGGATAAAAAGTAGCCTAATGTCACTCTCCAGCTACCAAACCTCTCTCCTTACTCCAAACAGTTCGACAATCTGCACCAGTCAGGGATGAAAAAAAAATCAATGTTATAAAACAATCAGTTCAAATTGTTATACCTACCTACACTACACAATAGTATTTTTTTGTTCTTTTCAATTAAGGGCATCATTTCAAATTAAATCTTTCATTTCTAGACTAGATCTTTTCAAATGCGCCATAGTAAATTAAATATTTAGAAAAAACGATCAATAGATATACACTTTTATTTTATTATATAAGGGACTATTTCTATCATACCTACCTAGATAAGTATGAAGCTGACGAGACCTGCGCAGCTGCGCAATAAACTTCTCGGCCTACGTGACTACCAGCAGGCAAAAAGGCGTTGCAGATCGAGTTCTGTTGAAACTTGCAAACACGTAAGATTTTATTTCAGCTTCACTCAACAATAAAACAGTTTAAATTAATATTATTATTTTTTACTTACTGTGTTAATGTAAATCTGAATTATATCTCGACGTGCTTGATCAGCCCCCTGATTCACGAACCGTCGGAAACGCTACCGACAGCAGAATGTATGCACTGTCTCCGTCACTCGCTATAGAATTGACAAAGACAAAGCACAGAATTCGAATCCGATTCTGTTTGCGACGGTTCGTCAATCAGGGGGCAGGTCGCTTGCACTGCAGGCGAGGAGGCACAGGGAATACCAAAAGGTGCGACATGGTCTGCGACGATGACTCTGCACATTCGCACTCCGAGCTATTCACATGCACCCATTTTTGCAGAACCTTGGTGTGTAGGCGTCTGAACGATTTTCAGATTGGCCACGGTAGTTATGCCCTTGAGGAAGCCCTTAGGAGTGTATTCTGGACGAGGAGGGGGGAGGGGGGGTTGAATTCCCCACTTCTTGACTCTGGCCTCGGCCGGAAGGGTGCGGTATAAGTGAAGGCTTTTTTCCGACCGACTACAACGATCAGCGCCCTCTGACACACGCCAAACTATGTGGCGCAGACTCTATTATTACAATAATGAATGAATTCTGTTATAGTGTAGTCAATGAAGCTAGTTGACCCCCACAGTAATTCCTCAGTCACAAAAAACTTTACATCATGATAAAGTATCAATAAATTAAAAGTATGGTATAAATTTCCAAAAAATAATAATAATAGAAGGTTAGGTATTTTTTAATGAAAGTCTTATTTCATTAATATAATTTTTAGGAAAAATGCTCCGTCTAAATTTTCTTCACCGGACATATTCATGTAACGTATAAAAACAATAATATGAAATATCCAAAAAAATATCCCAGCAGAAACAACAAACAATTGGGGTGACTTGAACTGAAAAATGTCTCTGTCGAACTTTTTAACGGAATTATACCATTTTGCCCCTTCCTGATCAGAAGGTCTAAGTAGCTAAATGTCCAACAGCGCGAAACGTCTGATGAGCAGTAAGTCTAATTAGCAGAATGTCTATGTAGCAAAACGTCCAACTATCAAATGGTTTGTATATCAGAACATCTATTTAGCAAAAAGTCATTTGTGAAATGTGTACACTCATGATAAAAAGGAAAAGTCATTTGTAAATTACATTACATTTATTTGAGAAAAACAAAATCTGGATTAAAAAGCTAGTAGCGCCATAAATATTATTAGGATATTAGGCGCACAAATTCCCCTGCATTTATTTACTTATTCTTTTGATATGTATGACCAAGGTGTATCAAAAATTCAAAGGGACTATCTTTTTGGCCCTCAATGTTTTGCAGCTCTTTTGTATTCTGCATTAAACATTAAATCGATCTTCCTTCTTTTATTTCCTTCAAATAACATATTCTTGTATTAGCGATCTTGCCAAAGCGCTTCTTTTCTAAGAGCTTTATGTAATGCTAATCAAATAGCATTCTTGACAATAAATTGTCAGCCACCATCAAAAAGATATGATTTAAGCTACATAGACCAAAGAATCTATAGGTATCTACAAGTCTGTACGTACGTACCTACATATTATAATTCCGTGTCCGTTTCCCTCCCGATGTAATTTGTGTGTTAAATTTTGTGCCTGAGTATCCAGACATTTTGATAATGTGACGATTTGCTAAATAGATGTTCTGCTATACAGACCATTTGATAGTTGGACGTTTTGCTACATAGACATTCTGCTAATTAGACTTACTGCTCATCAGACGTTTCGCGCTGTTGGACATTTAGCTACTTAGACCTTCTGATCAGGAAGGATTTTGCCAAGCATACTCATGCTTGAAAAAAGTTTTGGATTTTTATCAAGTATCACATACTAGTATAAATAACTCATTTGGTAAAATAAATTTGGACTGAGAAATTACTCGGTTCAATATATAAACAGATTTGTTTATTTAGGTATAAATACCTAAATTCCGTGCGAGTTTTTTTTGGATAATCATTTAAAAGTTTATAGCTCATGCTATTTTATAACCCAGCAAAGTTACATCGACTGAGGAATTAGTGTATGGGTCTCCATACAAAAAATCTGTTCATTGCCTACACGACCGGGCGGACACGACAGTTGGAGGTGTAAAATTTTTTACAGTATGCAAATGAAAAACTTATACGATTTAGTTCAATTTTGTCAAATAAATTAGATGGCCATGTCAGAATAGGGCTTAGGCCTAGAAACACGGTCAAAGAATAGGTAGTCCAGTTTCATATTTAAACAATGAGTGCCAAGATATTTTGCAACACCTTGCGCGCTTACAACAATATGATGATTCGAACTGCCTAGATCAAATTGGTTTTATGTTTTTCAGATGATTTTGACTACTCTAGACGCTTATATCAATTTGACGCCGACTGTACCTATTATAATTACACACGGTGAAACGAAACTGCAATGAAACCTCTTTGAAATTATCGGTTTGTTGCAAAATTCATATTTGCGTCGTGTGCAGTCTCTCTGTCAAGAGTCTATGCTACTATGGCATAAACTCAAATGAAATTAAAAGTAACTAGAAATTGCAGTTTCGTCGTGTTTGCGTTTCACCGTCTACTTAGGCATAGCAGGGAGTCGCATGGTACAGTATAATAAAAAACCAATTAAAAATTCTACATCCATTATAATTCAACGTCATTAGTGATGACAATTTAAATTAATACATTTCAATTGCGCTCGAGTTTTATTAAATTTTTACAATAAGAGTATGAACGTAAAAATGTTGATCTCATTATTGTTCCTAAGAGTTAAATGTCTAGCACATCTATTGATCCAGGGTCCCTACCGGCTAACATTCCTAACTTCGGCAACCTCAACTTAAAACAGATAAATCGAAGTACGGAATTTCGTATTGTACTACCATTTGCCGAAGTTATTTGGAAGATATCGATGTTCCTGTGACATCATGAATCGGGATTCGCCATTTTGGCCTGATTGGGGCTCGATTCAATCTGAATTGATTTGAAGCGCAGCAGACTTGCCGAAGTTCGGAGCGTTAGCCGGTACGGCCCCGTCAGAAATAGTGGAGCTTTGAAATTATTTACGTAGGTACGTTACGAATTTCCGACTTGAAACAATCGATGTGCTGACATGACAATATATTGAATAGTGAAAATCAGTCTAACTGAAGGTACCTGCTATATTCCACTTGACGTTGGTTACCGACACTGAGCTCATCGCCATTCCCCCTAATATGAAGAGATACATGCCCTACTTATATAAACGTTTAAGAAATAGTACCTGCATATAGATATAGTAGTCATAAATATAAAAAACAAAAGCATTATCATATCAGTATCAATCAGTAGGAGATTCCAAATACAATGCGACCACAAATGCCTTCAGTCTTTGCCAATCGTCACCTTATCTTTTTGTATTCAATTTGTGACAGTTCAGCGAAATAAAATACCCATGCTCTACTGCTCAGGGGGCCGATTCTCAGGCAATCGAGAAAAGTTCGATTCTCAGGCAATCGAGAAAAGTTCACTTTTATAAGCTCGAAATTCAAATATAACACAGTTTTTGTATTGTCAGAATTTCACAATCGAAAAAGTTCGAGCGAAAACCAGTCGAACGCTACGAGTGGTAGAAACCAATAGATGTTCGTATACGAACTTAGCTGTCAAAATGAATTTGTTGACATGTGGGACAGCTTAGTTTGTTTGAAACGTTCTCAGAGGTTCTTACTTTTCAATAGAAACCACAAACAAAATGTTCGACATACGAATTACCACACTGAAAAAGTTCGAATGCCTGAGAATCGGGCCCCAGGGGGCCGATTCTCACGCAATCGAGAAAAGTTCACAATTATAGCTCGAGATTCAAATATTTTTCGAAGATAACACAGTTTGTGTATTGTCAGAATTTCACAATCGAAAAAGTTCGATCGAAAACCGGTCGAACGCAACGAGTGGTACGGACCAATCAATGTTCGTATATACTGCAGCAAGCTTTTCTGTTCCGGTGATTATCTTTGGAACTAAAACAGTTTTCATATGACAGTCCATTTTGACAGCTAATTTGGTATTGCAAGTGGCTCCTCTGTCACGGCTGTCACCGGAACAGGAAATTGTACGAACTTAGCTGTCAAAATGAATTTGTTGACATATGGGACAGTTTAGTTTGTTTGGAACGTTCTAACTTTTCAATAGAAACCACAAACAAAAAGTTCGTATACAAATTACCACACTGAAAAAAATCGAATGCGTGAGAATCGGGCCCCAGGGATTGTTTGTTCACCGGTGATACAACCAATCCTTTAATCACATACGAAAAAAAAGGCAATTCCGCTATTTACGTATTTTGAGGGAATATAGTTGAATACCCAATATCACCAACATCTTAATTCAATAAATTCAAATATTTTACATTTATGTCAATTCGTTTCAAATATTACTAATTGTGTTGCGTATACATACGGATCCTATGTAATTTAAATTACACATACTGATAATATATAATATAAATTACATACATATTCAAAGAAATCGATGCCATAACAAAAAATAAAATACCCCCGCGTACATTGTTGCGCATATTTTTTTAAAGAATATTCCTAAACACAGCCATCCGTATTCATTCTACACACATTGCTACAGTCTTAGCATATCAATATCACATACATGCAGTGTGGACCAACGTCAATGGAATGTTACAAGTCGTTTTGGCAGTGGGCGAAATACAAGAAATTCGAGATACATATAAGTTAATTAGGAATCACAATACAGTTAATACTTACGAATAAACTTACCTTAAGTCAAATACGAAAAATGGTGACGAAGTGTACACTGCTAGCGTTCAATGGGCGTCTGTCGACGAAGATTCGAATGTTCACGTTTATGAGACGAACAAAATATTACAATGTCATTAGAAAAACAAATGCAAACATTACAACGAACCCTAAAACAACACTTAGGGCCTGTCCTCAACGGTTCGTTGCGGCGGCGGGCGGTGCGGCGAGATCTCGCCGCGTTGATTGGCGACTTTTGGTGACGCGACCGCGTGTCCATCAATCAACGCGGCAACGCACCGTGTGGACAGGCCCTCAGGCGAGCGACAGTCGGTCAACGAACGCTAAAGGTGAAAGCACACTTGTCCGAGGAATTTTATAATTATTTATATAAAATCCTATGAAATCTGTCCGAATCGAATCGTACGAAACTTTCGAGGCGATTTCCATACAGATTCTAAAATTATTTTCGTTCGCCGCGGACAAGTGTGCGTTCACCTTTAGCCATAAAGCACCTTAAGTTGGCCACGTTACAAGTTATATCAGGGAAGCACACCACTGTCAATGCTTATAGGAATGTCTAGTTATATGCTGCGACTTACTATACTCTACCTTATATTCCGATTACTTACATGGTTAGGTATTTAAAAACTACGGAGATGGTCGCACGACGCTACTGGTACTGATTATTAGAAATTATATAGCATTCGCACAAGACGGCAACAGATTGATACAAACAGTGAATAATAAATGAGCATGTTTAGAATCACAAAAAAGTGAACATATGCATATCTACCTGATGTTGACTCAAATGGTTGGGTTAGTTATTTTATGCAATTCTTTAGATTATTTTAGTTTGGTAACCAGTTAGATACAAACCCCAACTGCAAAAAACGGGGTGAAAAAGGGAATTTGAAAGCTGACGTGATGGAGATAGCCAGATCTTTGCTTCCGATCAGATTCAATCTGTTCAGATGTTTCAAAGCCAGCTCTTTTTGTTAGCTGCAGTACAGAGGATCTTATGATCTAGTTTTCAGAAGCATGTGAAATGCTTGTTTTCGATTTATCTTAAACTTGAAGATCAACCTTAATCGGGTTATTGAAAGTTTACTTACAACTAATAACATTAGCAGTCCAATAAGGGTTTTATATTAAATATATTTTTTTTATAATTCTGAACTTTCTTAAAATATCACTGCCATCAGACGGACTTCATCGCGTCAACTGCGCGGGGTCGAGGCGATCCATACCGTCTCATGGCAGAGTAACTTGTATTTGTAATGTGCCAAGAAGTTCGTTAATTTGTATTGTACCGCAAATAGATCTTTAGTAAACTAATATTCAGTACCAGTGGCCCCGCCCAACAGTGGGCTGCACGCCGTCACCGGCGGTACAGTGTGTTACGCGTATATCTAGAGCAGGGTACTCACCGAGCTGTGTAACATAATGTCTCACGTAACGTAACTGTTACTGTATCAAGCTGCAAGTGAGTACGGCTCGTCCACGGTCACACTCGGCGGGTCACTGCGAGCTTACTGCGAACCACGCGCGAGCGGCTCGCAGCGAGCTCGTGGCTACGTACTCTTACAGTAACTCACTCACTTGATACACTAACAGTTACGTTACGTGTTACACAGCTCGGTGTGTACCCTGCTTAGGGAGTGATGCCATGCGTCAGTGTAGAAGCAACCTCAGTCTTGTCAATCGGCTGGGAACCAACAACGCTGCTTCGCCCTGCTGTTGAAGTCCGCACATACTGGAAAAAGAAACGGAAAGGCTTTATGCATATGCATGCGCTATGCAGCATTACAAAACTGTAATCAAACTCTATTTAGTCTAAGCTGTACAATCCGCGTCACGAAAGATGAGACTTGTCGGATCACGTGGTTTGACTTGCGCAGTAGACGATTTCTTATAGGTAAAGATAAGGAAGACGGATTTCTGCGCAAGTCAAATCAGTGGTGTCCCAGGTCTCATCTTTTGTGGCACGCATTATTACTGTCTAGCACTTGTAAGGTGAACGCACACATATCAGAGCCGAACGCGAACGAGCGAGAAATAGAACTCTTTATATGAAATGAAATCTTATGAAACCTCGCACACTTAACCGCGTCGAAGCGTCCTAATCGTTTCATAGTATTTCTAAAATTCGTTTCGTCCGGCGCGTTCGCCTCGGACAAGTGTGAGTTCACCTCTATAGTGAATAATATACCATCGGTTTACCAAGCCCTACGGCATGGGATACTTGTACCTACTGTGTAAATGCTGAAGTTATCACTCAAAATTTTGTGTTAATATTGTTCAGTACACCCCTGCCTAGACCGCGGAGTCAGCATTGGCGCAGTGGAAGGCTATCATGAGTATAGACTCCGGACAAATCTTGGTTTCAGCCGGGATGTAACTGAACAATAGGACTGCGATACACAGCGGAGAGAATGTGAAGTAAGGTGATTTTACATACTGTGGTCTGTGCTGTAGAAAGTCCCTGGGCAGCGTGGGGAGAGGGGGGCCCCCCCTGTGGCTCCGTCTTCTTCTGCAGACCTTACCAATTAGTCACCTCACTCATAACACAAATAACAGCGTTCACAAGACACTGGGCGTTTCAACAATAGATACACAAAGACACACACGTGGGAGCTTTTTTTATTACGATATAGTGTCTCGACAACAAGCGCGTGTGGTAGAAAAGGTTATCTTTCAAAGCATCCGCGACCGGCCACTCCAGAGATGGCATCAAAACCTTGGTCGTACAAAACGGGATCACATAGATAATTTAAGATGTATTCAAACTCGATATGCCAGGCACATTCAACGCGAGCGATTTTTAACAAATTCAGCAAAATTATTCCGACATTTTTCCTACAAGAATTTCAATCAAGTGTCCCTGTCAACTTCAAGTGACAGCTAATGTCAATTTGACGTGACATTAGAGTTGCGTTCAGAAACGTCGATCTTTTCCGAACATCCCCCCGCCCCGGACCGTTAAGAACGGTACGTCAATCTACGGGTAATCGGGAGAGCCCACTAACTGCTCTCTTCAAAACCGAATCTCGAACCAAAACCTCAGCAAAACGAGGAACTCCGTCAGTTCCGGGGTAGAGTTTAACAATGCGCCCCCTTCGCCAACATAGGGGCGGCAGGTTAGCATCCTTAATCAACACGAGGTCGCCAGTCTGGGGTGGGGTGGTTTTATCTGTCCACTTCACGCGCTGTTGCAGGATATGCAAATACTCCATCGACCAACGTGCCCAGAAGTTTTGGGACATCTGTTTCAAAAGTTGGTATCGCGACAAACGATGGGATCCTACATCCTGAATCGGATATTCAGGCAACGCCAAAAGGGGCTGTCCGATCAAGAAATGACCTGGCGTCAACGCTTCCAGGTCATTCGGGTCCGAAGACAACGGGCACAAGGGTCGCGAGTTGAGGACGGCCTCAATTTTACAAAATACCGTATCAAGTTCCTCAAACGTGAGAATAGTTTCTCCAATCACGCGACGCAAGTGTGTCTTGGCAGCCTTTACACAAGCTTCAAAAATTCCTCCCCAGGTCGGACAAGCTGGAGGGCTAAACTTCCAGATTATCCCACGCCGGGAGAGGGTGGTTCCAATGTCTATTTTATTATCAACAAAAAACTTAACTACTTCCTTAAGATAATTACACGTTCCCTTATAATTAGTACCACAATCGGAACGTATCAATGACGGCAGTCCTCTACGGGAAACAAATCTGCTCAAGGCGGCGACAAAGGCTTCGGTAGACAATTCCGAGACAATTTCCAAGTGGACAGCCTTGGTGGACAAACACACAAACACGCACAAGTACGCCTTATAGGTTTTAGCATTACGCAGTCTCGAAGCCTTTACAGTAAAGGGACCGGCGAAGTCGGTGGCGACTCCGGCAAAAGCTCTACATTCCGTGACGCGATCAGCAGGCAAATCACCCATCTGGGGCTGCATGGTCGCGGCCTTCAATCGATAACAAAGCAGGCAACGGAAAACCACAGTGCGAATGGCTCGACGAGCAGACAAAATCCAAAATTCACGCTGCAAAATGGCCAACAAAGCATTACAGCCAGCATGTTGTGCATTCACATGGCGATCTGTTATTATCAGTTGAGTCAAATGTCCGGCTTTAGGTAACAAAAGGGGGTGACGAGCTCCATACGGCAGGTTCGCATTTCGAAGTCTTCCGCCGACTCGCAAAAGCCCACTCTCGTCCAGGAAGGGATTTAATCGCGATACCGCGCCCTTCAACTTGCGACGGCCTAAACGCAAAATTTCAATCTCGGACTCAAAACTATCAGCTTGTACTCTCCGGACCCAAAACAAGAGCGCGTCCCTACGCTCGTCCGGAGTGAGAACCGACGAATCACGCCTCGCGCGTGGGTTTCTGCAATTGTACACAAAACGTCTGATCCAAGCGGTAACACCAAGCAGCTTCTGTAAGGAGCTGTACCGATCCAACAACAAATCCTTTTCCCCGGCGGGGTTAGTCTCCAGGACGCATGCCCGCATATCAGGAACGGCTACGTTCGACAACGCTGGAGAGGGCGGCCACTCCGACTCAGGCCGCATCAACCACTGTGGGCCCCACCAGAGGGGGTGGTTAATTAGGGTTGGGGCTACACAACCCCGAGACGCACAATCCGCGGGATTCATGGTTCCCGGCACGTGTCTCCAAATCAACTCGATGTCGGAATTACAAATCTGCGACACTCGATTGGCCACAAACACGTCCAAGGTGTGCGCCGGAGCCTTCAACCAACAAAGGACGACCTGACTGTCCGTCCAAGCATAAACCTCTTGTATTGCAATAGATCGACCTAAAGTGAGCCATACGTGGTTCAACAAACGCATTAGGAGGGCAGCTCCACACAATTCCAACCTCGGGATCGTATGACGAGTCCGAAGGGGAGCGACTTTGCTTTTCGCTATCACCAGATGCACAGCAACAACTCCGTCAACAGTAACGGTGCGGAGGTACACGGCCGCAGCAAATCCACGTTCGGAGGCATCGGAAAAGCCGTGAAGAGTAACTTTACAATTTTCAGAAGGGAGGAATAGCCTCGGCAAATGCACTTCATTAATCTCGGGGAGGGATGAAACGAAGCTCGACCAATCTCGGAGTAACTCGTCCGAGAGGGGTTCATCCCACGACACACCCGAAGCCCATAACCGTTGCAAGAAACACTTGGCCATAAACAGCACGGGGCAAATCCACCCATTGGGGTCAAAGGTACGTGCGACAGTAGACAATACTAAACGCTTGGTCCAGACTTTCGGTGGTCGTAAATCCACACAATAAGTGAACGTGTCAGAGACCGGTTTGTACTGTACGCCAAGGACGGTCACCACATGGGGATTATCAACATTTTCGAATAGGTGGGGGTCCTGCTGGTGCTCTTCGGGCAAACCTACCAGTACATCAGGCGAGTTGGATATCCATTTCCTCAACTCGTAACCTCCCGACTTCAAAAGGGCGGTGAGTTCGTCTCTCAGGACAATCGCCTCTGAGACAGATGAGGCGCCCGTGCAAATGTCATCCACATAGACGTCACTGGCCAAAATGGCGGAGGCGCGAGGGTATCTCAAGCGCTCCTTCTCGGCCAACTCCAACAAAGAACGAATCGCAACAAACGGGCTCGAAGCCAAACCGTACGTATTCGTATTCAATTCATAAATCAACAAGGGGTCCCTAGGACTCTCTCTCCACAAAATCAATTGGTACCTCCTATCCTCTGGATGGATGACCGTTTGTCTGAACATCATCCGGATGTCAGTCATAAATACAATTTGGTGCCGCCGGAAGTTGGTCAAAATGTCTGAGATCTCCGTGTGCAGCTTGGGACCTACATGCAGACACTGGTTCAAGGACGCTCCAGTGGAGGTGGGAGCCGAACCGTCAAAGACCACCCGAATCTTTCCGGATTTCAAAACGGCGTGGTGCGGCAAAAAGAAGTGCTCAACGGAGCGCCAATCCAAATCGCTCACGGACATGTGCCCTAACTCCTCATACTCCCGCATGAATTCAACATACTTCTGGCGGAAGACCGGATCCTTGCTCATGCGACGCTCCATCGCCACTAGCCTACGTTCCGCTAGCGGTCGGGATTCGCCCAGAGGAGGTCGGCCGGCACGAAAGGGGAGACGGGTGATCAAACGACCAGAGCGGAGGCGACCAGTGTTATTCTGGTAATACAACTCGCATTCATCCGCTACTGGGTCTACCCGCGGGGCTGGTGGAGGTTCCTCAACCTCCCAAAACTTCTGCACCACTTCGGAGAGAGACACATTAAAAACAAGACCGCGATCCTCATCAAGGGAATCCAAAACGCGGCGAGCAGGGCCCATCACAACTGTACCGAGTGTCGTCTGCAGAGCTACCAAGCCATCTGGCTGCAAAACTCGCTTCCCCGTCAACAAAACTCGCCCCAGGACATCGGCTCCAAGGAGAGCATCAATCGGGCCTGGGCGGAAGAAATTTGGATCGGCGAGTGGGGAATCAGACACCAAAGACAACATACTCGGTCCCAAGTCAACTGAAGGTTGACGGCCAACAACTGTGTCCAACACAATCGCCGAGGTCTTAATGCCTGGCGTGGACTTATTACGTGATGTAAATGTGAAGTCAACATGCCCTAACAACCCGGGGACTTTCACATCGCCAACACCTCTCACGCCTTCCGTGTGGGGGTGCACCTTGAGGCCCAACCGCCTAACTAACCAAGATGACACAACACACCCCTGAGCACCGGAATCCAACAAGGCGCGAACTTCCACAAGGTCGCCATTCAATCCCCTGACAAGCACAGAGGCCGTGGGCAACAAAACGGTCTCTGGAGGGGTGGCTACAATCGACCGTAAACACGTTGATTGCTAGTATGTGGGGTCCCCAGACGTCCCCCCATGGTAAGGGGGTCGCTCATAGCGATCCAGTGGGTCCCAATCTCCCACATACTGCCTACGTCCAATTCGCCCGGCATCAGGCGGGTTATATCTCCCGGCCCCTTGAAGACGGGGCGGGCGCCGCTCCAAACGCGGGTATTCGGCGAGCGGCGGCGAGAATCGGTGCCTATCATCCACCGTGTACGTCGCCCCATAGTCGCGGGGGCACGGTGACCGATTTTCAGAGGGGGGGTCCCGGGGACCCCCGGCTGTGCGAGGCTCAACACGTTGCGGGGGGCTTCTACGACCTCCCGCAACGCTCGCAAAATCGAACCCCCTAGTTGGGGACCGATTTCCCATTGGGGGGTCCGTGGGACCCCCGCCCGTGCGAGGCTCAAAACGTCGCGGGGGGCCTCTACGACCTCCGGCAACGCCCGCATAACTCATCCCCATCCTTGGGGATCGGTTTCCCATTGGGGGGTCCCTGGGACCCCCGCCCGTTTGAGGCTCAAAACGTGGCGGAGAGCGTCTGGGGCCACTCTGGTGGCCACTAGAACTGCTGCGGGATGCAAACACCGCGGGGGGTCCGAGCCCCCCACCCATACGAGGTGATCCTGCAGCGACGCGCTGCGGCGCTCCGCCGCCCTCTGGGCTGTTCATGCAGAGGAGGGGATGGTGGTTGCCCTTACAAAAGCGGCATGGGTGCGCTTGGGTACATTCGCGCTGCATGTGCAGGCCCAAGCACGAGTAGCACCATGTCCGTTGTCGCGCGATCGCTCGACGGCCTTGGACGCGCTGGTCGAGGAACTTATCACAACGGGTCGTGCTGTGACCCGGTTCCCGACAGTACAAGCAGCGGGCGGTCTCCTGGACGGCGGCATAGCGGCCGGGCGCGCGAGGGGCCATACGCCCCCTACGGGGGGGTCCGGTGGGGGATCTACTCTGTGGCACAGGTCGTTCGGGTCCCATAGGACCGGCCAGAGAGGAATTATCTGCCAGTCTACTTTCTCCTTCCAGGAACGTCAAGAGGTCCGAGAAGGGTGGCAGATAAGTCGCACTATCCCCACCATACTGCTGCTCAAAACGGACCTTAACAGAGTCCGGCAACTTTCCCAGGACAATGTGCAGTAACAAAAACGACCACTGCTCCACTGGGAGTTTTAAGTTTTTTAATGCGTTGTATGCCACCAACAGCGGATTTAACAAAGCCACTCTCAAGTGCATCACGCTGGCAACGCGGGGTAAATTCAAAATGGCGGCAACATGGTTGTCCGCCAGACGTCGTACGTTCTGGTACCGACGGGCAATCAAATCCCTAGCAATAGGGTAGTTTTCATCCGAGGGGGCCAAATGTTGAACCGATTCAAGGGCCTCCCCTTCCAACACGGATAACAAATAAGCTAACTTCTGGCCCTGGGTCAAATCGTCCCGGGCATGTACAAGACTATCAAAAATATTAATAAAGCCCTCCCAGTCCTCTAGACGACCAGCAAAGCGCCTTAAGTCTAAGGGGGCCAATCTAGCAAAGAGAGGGGGCATACTTTTAGATGTGACCGGGGACGGGCTCGGTTCATTCTCTCTTGCCACTTGCAAAGGTCGAGCTACCTGGGTAATTCTGTCCGCAAAATCATAACACTGGTCCACATCCAAACCGACTTCTTGTCGCATTTCCACCTCGGCCTCAACAGTCCTTTCCAAAAATAAGGCATACTGCTCATCAACAACAGCCAAACGTATGGGCAGATCTACGTATCTGTTCAACAAGGCCTCCGTTCTATCCGGTCGATCCAACAACGCGACCGCAGAAGCCAACCACCGTAACTCAGAACGTATTTTGGCTTTAGCAGAGGAGGCCGTCATTGTAACGTCACAAATTTATCAACAAAAACAACAAATTCAAAATATTCACTATAACACAAAATCTCCAATATTTGGAGGTTATTACTAACCACAAAATTCCAATATTACAACAACAAAGTATTTATAATGACACAAACTCTTAAATATCTGGAGGTTATCAGAAAACAACAAAACTCACTGACTATTGAAATTCACTTGGATATCAACACAACATACTGTTACACAACAACAAGTTAATTTCAATTATTTCAAAGCACAAGTTTCAATGAGTTTCAATGTGTAAACAATGTCCCAAATCATTTAAGTTTCACTAAGTATTGAGTGCAAACTTATTAGCTGACCTTTTATTAGCTATTATTTTAGCAACAAACTTGTCAATATTCACAACTCAAGTTTGCTGACAAAACTAAATAATAATTATTATGAACAAAGAAAGGTATCTGTTTACATTTTGGAACTTCAATACATGACAATTAATTACAAGACATGGAACCAATAACAAAGGAATGCCCTTTACTTTTCAAATGCAAGTTAATTACCATTTACAAGTACAAATTAATCTAGTCCGGACCAGACTGGGTCATCAAACGGCACTGATTAATACAAAGTTTTGGCGTGGGCCTCTCAGGCCTTCAAGCTACGCTCTTGGCTACCAAGAAATGTTCAGTACACCCCTGCCTAGACCGCGGAGTCAGCATTGGCGCAGTGGAAGGCTATCATGAGTATAGACTCCGGACAAATCTTGGTTTCAGCCGGGATGTAACTGAACAATAGGACTGCGATACACAGCGGAGAGAATGTGAAGTAAGGTGATTTTACATACTGTGGTCTGTGCTGTAGAAAGTCCCTGGGCAGCGTGGGGAGAGGGGGGCCCCCCCTGTGGCTCCGTCTTCTTCTGCAGACCTTACCAATTAGTCACCTCACTCATAACACAAATAACAGCGTTCACAAGACACTGGGCGTTTCAACAATAGATACACAAAGACACACACGTGGGAGCTTTTTTTATTACGATATAGTGTCTCGACAACAAGCGCGTGTGGTAGAAAAGGTTATCTTTCAAAGCATCCGCGACCGGCCACTCCAGAGATGGCATCAAAACCTTGGTCGTACAAAACGGGATCACATAGATAATTTAAGATGTATTCAAACTCGATATGCCAGGCACATTCAACGCGAGCGATTTTTAACAAATTCAGCAAAATTATTCCGACATTTTTCCTACAAGAATTTCAATCAAGTGTCCCTGTCAACTTCAAGTGACAGCTAATGTCAATTTGACGTGACATTAGAGTTGCGTTCAGAAACGTCGATCTTTTCCGAACAAATATATTATAAGTGGAAACTGATAAACTAGATGGCATCTTTTTTATAAGTGTATAAATAAAAACTAGAAAAAGCAATAGAAACTTGTCAAGAGCGGTTTTTTCTCCTTGACATCAGCAGAGTGATTATGTAGTTTCTTATATTTTGTTTTAAAATTGCATTGTTACAGATCTCGTCACGTAAAAAGGCCGCTGGGGAAGTACCCGCGCAGCGCATATATTTTAATTTTAGCTTATACCATCACTTCCAATCCAACGCACTAACAGTTGATATTATTTATCTACAATAAGAATTTGTTCACACATAAATTAAAAAACACAACCTAGTAAGTGATGGTATAAGCTAAAATTAAACACGCTGCGCAGGTATATCGCCAGCGGCCTTTTTACGTGACGGGATCTGTACCAACCAATGGTAAATGTTGCAAACTTACCAAAAAAAACTTTATGCTTCCGTAGGTTGCTCTATGGGGTCGGTGCGCGGTTCGTCGACGGCGACGGTCTTCACTTTGATTTCAGCGACATCCTCCTTGGCGACGGGCTGCTCGGGCTCAGTCCCGTTAGTAGCTCCGTTCGAGTCCCCGTTGGCACCATTCACCACTTTCTCCCCGTTCTCCTCAACAGACAGCCGCGAACTTAGCTCCTTATCTTTACTCGCGTCGCCGTTCATGTTGGCTGGCTCCACGTCTCCGTTCGTCGCGTTACCGTTTACTGGTGGTTCCACATCGACCTTCGCTTCCTCGACTTTTTCTTTCTTCTCTTCTAATATTTCTTTAACTTCTTTTTCAGTCTCTTTAGTCTCTTTATTAGTATCATCTTTAGCTACTTCTTTTGTCACTTCTTTAGTTTGCTCTTTTACCTCTTTTTCTTCTGCTTTCGGTGCACTTTCTTCTACCTTTGTTTCCACCGGCTTTTCTGTTGGACTGCTTTCTGCTTGTTCTACCTTATCATCTGTCTCATTGTTTTTTTCGACGACTTTAGTGACTTCTTCTACAACAGGAACTTCGGTTGTGGCGGTGCTAGTTTCGTCTTTTTCTTTCTTATCTTCTACCGTTTCAGTTTTAGGGTCCGTTATTTCTTGTACCGTGGCCAAATCGATGTCGTCGCATTGTTTCATTTCCAGTTCCAGTTCGGTGTCCAGTATATTTTGCACAATGTCGTTCGAGTCTGCGTTTTCGGCTTCTATGGATTCTTCGACGATCGGGTTCAGTAAAGGTTTCAAAGGAATGTTATCTAAATTGGTTACATTATTCACCTTCGATAAAATTTCATCACATTCCTTTTCCAGTACCTCCCCGACATTTTGCAAATCCTCCATTTCTTCGGTAGGGCTCGGTTCTTCGACTACGGGCTCGAGATCATCAATAATTTCGGCAACATCGGCCAGATCTTGCTTCTCAGTTACTTCTTCAATTTCCACAACAGGAGGGGTTTTCTCAGCAACTGGCGCATTAGCAGCACCATTCTTAAGATCAGTAGATTCTTTTGGTTCGTCCGAAACAATAGTTTCAATCGGTTCTGCTTCCATCTTTTCAGTCTCATTCTTATCAGTCTTATCTTTCTCTTCAGTGATGATTGGTTCTATATCAACAACGGGTGCATCTCCAGCGTCATTCGAGTCTGTTATTTCTTCAACTACAGCACACTCCATGGGCAATTCTGTAGTTTTGTTTTCGGTTACTTTTTCACTTACAGCAGGACTTTCTTCCACTTCCATTTGTTCTGGTTTATCAGACTCTTTCTTTTCTTCAACTACAGGCGGATCCTCTACTTTGGCTTCTTTTTCAGGTTCAACGTTCGTTTTAACGTCGTTTTCAGTATCAGTTTTTGGTACTTTAGCAGGTAGCTCCTCCTGCTCCTGCAATCGAATAATATATCATTTTTATGTAAATATGTTAAGTGTGCATTCAAATTGGAAGTTCGGAGGCTGCTTTATTGGCACTACCAGATATAAACATCTACACGAACTCAACAGAAATATTTAAGCACATTTTGTCCGAAAAAAAATGAAATAGAGAAAATTAATCAACTAAAAATAAGTTTTTTTTAAGGTCCAGTACCTTTTGAGTAATACATACTAATATAAAAAAGTGAAAGCTAGTTTGTTTGTTTGTTTGTCCGTCTTTCACGTCAAAACAGAGCAACGGATCGACGTGATTTTTGGTATGGGGATAGTTTAGGAGCTGGAGACTGATAGGTAGGCTACTTTTTATCTCGGTGACATATCACATTTCCGCGGGATAACGTAGTGTAGCCAACGCGGGCAAAGCTAAATTACCTACTTTACTTCTCCAGTGGCCCGCTGTGGCCCAATTCTGCTAACGTTAAGTCATAATCGTGTCTCAATCGTGTTTCAATTGTTGTGCTTTTTTACACACTTGTTACAAGAAATGTGAACTTTTTTCACAATACTACTGATGGTCACACCACACACTACATTCACATCACATCATACTGTCATAATTCTTGTAACTAGTGTGTAAAAAAGCACAACAATTGAAACACGATTGAGACACGATTACGACTTAACGTTAGCAGAATCGGGCCACAGGTACCTAAGCTTGTATCTCAATGTAAAGTACAAAAGTTTATTTTACGTCTAATCAGTGTACAATCTGGGAATTTAATTTCGTTAAGGCGCCGATTCCCGAAAATAGGGTATTTTAAATTATGGATATGGCCTATGCCCAGCAGTGGGCGTCGTTCGGCTGACATGATGATGATGAAATTATGGATTACTCGCAAATCACAAGTATTCAAAATTTGGAAAAAATATATGTTATTTTACAGTTATTTATCTAGTGCTTCCGGCCGTTTTTTTCGATTGGTGATATTTAACTGTGTCAAATAAAATCCCAAACATCCGTCTAAACGTAATCCAAATATCCTATTACTTGCAGTATACTTGGTTTTAGTTAATGAAAAATATACGAAAATAATTTTCTTTGAATAGCCGAGGGATTCCGGCCGTCAAAAGTTTAAATTTATTTTTATTTAATTTTTAATTGAATTTTAAGTGATTTTCGATTCGCGGGGCGCCTGCGAGTTCACAGTTCACTGCCGGCTGCCGCTGCGTCCGCGTGAAGCGTATCGCACGCGGCCGAGCCATTCAGAGCCCGTGGTCCTACTGCGTGGTCCTATTAGTAGTACCACGGGTATTTTTTTTTGCCCGTCGTTAGTTCTATCAGTAGGACTATGGGCACCTAGCATTACTCGTAGTCCTATTAGTAGTACCACGGGCATTTTTACTTGTACATGGTTCTATCGATAGGACTATGGACAAGTAACAGGGCCCGTAGTTCAACTAGGAGTAATAAGAACTACTTTTTTCTGGTTGTACTGTATTTACCTAAAAAGAGTATTTTGTTTTATTTTGAATCATTGTGTCACGTTGACAATGATTATTTTTCGTGTAATTCTTGATGCTAAATCAAGGGAAGTGGCGCCGCGCCGCCGCGTTGAATTGTAATTTTATAGTATACAATTTTATTGAAACTTTACGGGAAATTTTTAGGGCTCATAGTCTAGTATTCTTAGACGGTACATATCATTACATTCCCTTGTATTCACTGCTAGAAGTAGATAGCTAAAACTGCTAAAAGTGGCCGTTTTTGACACATTTGCTATCTACTTCTACGAATGGCTATGAGGGAATGTAGCGATACCTACTGAAAATACTAGACCATGGGCCCTAAAAATTCCCCTTAAAGTTTTATAAAAATCCTTTTCTATTAGCAACTTATTAAATAAAAACCTCTGAGGGCGCCACTTTCGGTCAGGGTATTGCCTTTAGTCATAGGACCTAAGAGCCAGTAACATTTCATAATATTGACGTTGATTTGATGAGTAGGACTATTGCCTATAAAAAATAATTATGTTTTTATTACAGTCCTACTGATAGAACTACGAACAAAAAAAATTGCCTCTGGTTCTACTAGTAGGACCATTGCCCATACAAAATAACCATGTTTTTGTTATAGTCCTACTGATAGAACTACGGGCAAAAAAATATACCCGTGGTACTACTAATAGGACCACGCAGTAGGACCACGGGCTCTGAATGGGCCGAGCAAGCGTTAGCGTGCCTACCTTGGTCGGGAATCATCGCCTTAAAATGTTATATACATACATTCGCAATGCAATACGGTTGAAAATCCTATTTCAGTAATAGTATTAAAAATATGACAATCCGTATTTTTTGTCAAATATCGTTGTTATTTTCTAGATATTTAATAAATATTTTTGAAATATGCTCGTCGACGTAGTTAGTTACTAGGCAACAGGTTAACGGAACTAAGCAACAGAATAACGTAAATAAGCAACAGAAAACATTAAATAAGCACCACATTAACTTAACGAGTCCGTGTCAGATCATTCTGCGCGCTACTGGGGCGTTTTTGGCGCCAGTTAGAATATTTTTTTTTGTTGTAAGGTTATAGTAAAATTAGTATTAGATTTTGACCATGCGCAGACTTTAGAGTTAGTAGTTAGTAGAGCACTTGAGAGAGCGCACCAGATAAGTCTGCGCGCGATAAAATCGAATACTAATCTTTTCCATAACCTCAGACAAAAAATACTATTGTAACTAGCGCCGAAAACGCTCCAGTTGCCAGAGTTATCTGACACAGACTCTAGTTGATATGTCGCCTAATTATTGACATAAAACAATGCATGCGACATGTCAAAGCAACGGCTCATGTCAGTTTGCTGTACGCTATTGAACCTCAGGTGGGTTAGAAATTAAATTCCGTGACTGTACAATAGTATCCATTTTTTTATTTTAGATAGGCAAGCGCTTGCTCGCTCTCTCGCCTGATAGTAAGTAACGATGCGATCTAAGATGAATCGCGCTTGCCTAGAAGATAACCGATTTACTCGCGGGATTGATTCGATCTATCGGGAAACACAGACTCGGGCAAGGAGTTCCATTCTATTAGGAATAATGCTATTCAAAAATTTTCGTAACCGCGTTGCTTCTCCTCACTCTCACTATACTTTTTATGAAGCACAATCCATCACCAGCTACATAAACTTGCACCAGTTACAAATAATACTACCAATAATATATTGATGCATGCTTTGACAACTAGATCTGACCACTACTCAAGCTATTAAGTATTTGCCGAAGCAATTGGCAAGAAAGAAAAACACACTAAATAATGCCTCGGTGAAATTATATGTTGACTGATTTCCTTCTATAATAAGCAATATTATACCAACTTCATTAGTATAATATTGAATTTTTGAATAATATACATACTGTTATAAACTTAAATACCATTGAAAAGACTAAAATATAAATTACTATTACGTCTTCTCTTAAATTAAAAACTCACCAAAAACTGCAGCTATCTGTTTGGAGGCAATGACTTCTCTCAACGATCGACAAACAGTGTCTAATTTAGTTCATGGCGATAACGATGCGTTGTTGTGTCGGTGTCGTGTTTATTTACTCACAATAAGATTGCAGTTGTGTGTGCAATACAGGAAAGGATATTGCGTAAAAGTAACAAGCAAAGAAAGAAGTTGTTTACATTGTGACTAAATAATTGATCTTCAGATATATAAGTAATTATTAAATTACACTTTTATTCGAGATGCAAATATGGCACGTCTTGGAAAATAGACTAGTCTTAATTCTATTCCTAAAGACCACAAACAATGGCCAACGGTGAATATCTACTCAATTCAATTTAAACACATTAAAAGCATTCAATCAAGGATTATCCAAGTCACTATGTGTGTATATCATTCATATAGCAATACATAAGCAAAGAAACATTAACAACTACATAAATAAGGTAGCTATTTACAATTTTACATGCACAAAAAGTGTGAGAAAATATTGCACACATATACACCGATCACCATTAGTACACGCCCACCTCTTATTTTTTTGTTACAAAAATATTATAGTGAATGTTAGGTTCACTATGCTATTTTTGTCACTCTTAAATTTTTTTACTTTAAATCTAATTTTTGTTTTGTTGAACTCCTCCGAAACGGCTTGACCAATTTTTATGAAACTTATTGTGTATATTTGGTAGGTTTGGTAATAGGACGTAGGCTATTTTTTTGCCTTTATCGTAGGCGAAATTCCGCGGGAGCGCAGCCCCTGGGGGCAACTAGTTAGTTAGTTACTACTAATAATAATTGACCATTCCTTTCCAAGCACTTGTGGAGTCAGACAATTATTGTGAAAAGCAAACAAACATACCACAAACACATTTTATAGCAACAAGTTTCACCATCAGATGTAATGTAATATGCCTTGTAAAAAAGCAGTTAATGACTACTGATGTGAGAAATCATATTACCACCAGGTTAATAGAAATGGTTAATAAAATAAAAGCGTATAGATAAATAGAAATGGATCATCATAACGTAAAAGTTCACTATTAACTTTATCACAGATAGGTTTCGACTAATAACTTTGAGTTTCCGTCAGTCTACACCTACAGTTAGAGACAAATAATACTACTAGTGCAATTTTAATAATATTGTTGGTAATAATTATCACAGTAATGAAGAACTGTAAGACAAACTGACACATTTTTTTATTTGATTTGAATATTAAGTATTATTTAATTTAAGGCTAGGCTCACTTTGGCAGGGACACCTTTTATGTGAGCAAACACCAACATTTGTGAAATGCTTATCTAGTAAACTACTTTTAACTTTTAATTTTTTCTTTAACCACGTATTCGTACTTCTCGTGCGTACACGCACGAATTATTTAAACCTCGCAAGTGCTATGGGTGCACGCAGATTGGGTGCATATTAGTAGTGCGTATACGTACGTCGATTCCTACGACCTCGTTCGTACATTTACGTACTCGCATGCAAAGTGAGCGGTGCCTTAGTCTTCAAACCGTCACAAAACCATTCCCGTTAAACCTCTATACTTCATCATCATCATCAGCCATTTAATGTCCCCACTGCTGAGGCACTGACCTTCCTTTTCCTTATATACGGATAAGGATAAGGAGAATGGGCCACGACCCACCACGCAGGCCAAATACGGTTGGCGGGTATTAACGACTCGTGCAGCCGGGACCAACGGCTTAACATGCCTTCCAAAGCACAGAGGAGCTCGTGATAATATTTTTTTTGGACCATCGAGAAAGTTGCTTAACCACAACAATGCTTTGGCACTGCGCCCCGGACTCCTCACATCCTTAACGGCCAGGATTAATAATAAATCCACAGATAGGGATAGGCATGATCCAGAATAGTTGCTATGCAACGTTTGAATTTAACGACAGTTGCCTGGGTGTTGCTAGGTGTTGCCTAGCAACTAATCTGGATCATGCTTATCCCTATCTGTGGATAACTTATTAATTCTGGACGTAAATCAGTATATTACAGGTGATGGCTATTCCAGAGTACAACATGCAAGCTAACTACAGCGGCACCTGGTCGTCGGGCTTCCTCTTGTTGGTGGGCTGCAGCTGCCGCAGGCTGTGGATGACGGGGAAGGCGGCGTCGGCCGGCAGCGGGGCGTTGCCCTCGCGGCTCACTAGCGCCGCGTGGAGCCCCGACTGGCGGGCGGCTTCGGCTTCTGTAGTAGGGAAGGGAATCATATTGGTTATGGCGATATTACGCGGTTCAATCAAATTGATTCACTTTGGTTGAAAGGCGCATAAGTGAAATATACTGCTGTTTACACGTATTTTTAAAAGGACCTATCTAAATTATAAAGTGAAAAATTCAATTCACATTGCTAAGAATGAACATCTAGTGACTCATTCAATTCTTATGTTTACACGATCAACTTTCGTTCAATTGTATTTAATGTTGAACGCAAAAGTGAAAATATTGAGCATGCTCAATTCTTTCAACGCGATTGAATGTGATTGAACATTGTTTGTTGTTTGGTTGCTTCATCCAACCAAGGCAGAAGTGAACTTTGTAATATCCCCATTAGACAAGGGAGAAGGTGCATTTCTGATCACTACCTAAGTGATTTTGTACTAGAACACTTTTTTACGGAAACTATCACTCGTTTATTATACACATATTAGTTAATTTTTAGATGTGTTTTTATAGGATTTTTAGTTTTTTCCGACGTTTCGGCACTTTTCCAGGGGCCGCCGTGGTCACAGAAACTACCTAACTACCTATACCCATTTTGATAATAATAAAAGAATATACCCAATTTGTCTTTATTTATCAGAAAAATCCTTTAAAAACCTAAAAATTAACTAATACTTATGTGTATAATAAACGCGTGATAGATTCCGTAAAAGAGTGTTATTATTTAAATGAACAGTTAGCGCAGAAATCTAATATGTGCTTATAAAAATGTACTGTTCACAAATCATGCTGTTAGCCCTATAGGCATCGAAATAAGACGTGTAAAACGTGCCTTTGTTCGCAGACAGTGGCGGCGACAAACATGACTCGTAGTAAGGCGTCTGTCAAACCCTCAGATTAATTTCAGGCCAGGCGTCAAAGTGAGACGTTGTGTAAAGAGCCACCTTTGTTCACGTCGCGCAGCACAGTGCCGGCGGCGCTAACCTAATTAATACGTAGTAAACCTGACTTGTTACAGCTCGTAGCACAAGGTTTTAATAATTCAGTTCTTGTCAAAAACCGGCACTTTAAAATAAATTTCTTTAGGTTAATATGCTGCTGTAAAAGCATTTTTAACATAATTTCCAATTAAACTACGAAATCTTAGACATTTTGACGAAGCTGTCAGCCTCTTGCTTGGCCCCCACTGCAATATCGAAATGTCGTCAATTTTGGGCAATAAAGAGTATCTTCTGGGCTTCGACAGAGCCAGAAGAGTAGATGTAAATCAACAATAACCTTTAAGAATATCAGTGAGAAACAGTATCTCATCAGGCTTGCAACCGATCTTCACGATTTTGACGTAGCTCTCAGCCTCTTGTTTGGCCCCCACATGCACTGCAGTATCGAAATGTCGTCAGTTTTGGGGAATAAAGAGTATCTTCTGGGCTCGAAGCCCAGAGCCAGAAGAGTACCTAGATTTAAATCAACTAACCTTTTAGGATATCAGTGAGGAAAATTATCTCCTCAGGCTTGCAACCGATTTTCTCCACAATTTTGGCGTAACTGCCAGCATCTTGTTTGGCGCCCACCGCGGTGTCGAAATGCCCGTCGATTTTGGGCAGCAGGTCGCCCGCAAGCGACTGCCCGAATAGCAGCTTCTGGGCGTCGACAGAGCCAGAAGAGTAGATGTAAATCAACACTAACCTTTTAGGATATCAGTGAGGAAAATTATCTCCTCAGGCTTGCAACCGATTTTCTCCACAATTTTGGCGTAACTGCCAGCATCTTGTTTGGCGCCCACCGCGGTGTCGAAATGTCCGTCGATTTTAGGCAGCAGGTCGCCCGCAAGCGACTGCCCGAATAGCAGCTTCTGGGCGTCGACGACGGAGCCAGAAGAGTAAATGTAAATCAACACTAACCTTTTAGGATATCAGTGAGGAAAATTATCTCCTCAGGCTTGCAACCGATTTCCTCCACAATTTTGGCGTAGCTGCCAGCCTCTTGTTTGGCGCCCACCGCGGTATCGAAATGTCCGTCGATTTTTGGCAGAAGGTCGCCCGCGAGCGATTGCCCGAATAGCAGCTTCTGGGCGTCGACGGAGCCAGAAGAGTAGATGTAAATCTTTTGACCGTCAACAGAACGCCATTGGTCCAGGGCTGGTAGAACATCGTCGTATACACTGGAATTTAAAGGTTTGAGGTTAGTTCTTAGTAGTTTTTTCATTGGCGATAAGAATTTTAAATAATCTTTCACAAGATCACTTTTAATCTTGTACTTCGACTATTTTTTACGCATCAATAAACAAAATAGATGAATAATAACGTTTATTTTCTCTACAAGTCCTCAGAGTCAGGGAAGAAAGGAGGATAATAACATTCTAAATCGCCAATTAATAATTGAGAAAATATAGGGAAGATTATTATAATTTTTGTTTGTTTCACTATCTGGCCCTTGATACCTTCAGCATCATAGCCCTGCTTTCAGATCAGCCCCAGCAGCAGCTCGAGTGGTCCAGCCTTTCAGTCAGAGGACATCTGCCACTTCACATTGTCCACCAAAAACCTTCAATCTGCTCTCCTTTGGTGGCGAGCGTCCAAGAAAACATTTTAAAGAACATATTGTTTCACTCACTGTCCCTTGATGTCTCCGGCGTCGTAGCCCTGCTTCCAGATCAGCCCCTGCAGCAACTTGAGTGGCCCAGCTTTTCGGTCAGAGGACATCTGCCACTTTACGTTGTTCACCAAACCCTCGATCTGCTCCTCCTTGGTGGCATCCTATAAATGAGTAAAACAATACTGTTTTGAAACCAAATGGAAATAAAAAAGGCAATCTAACATTATTAGTCATGGCGTAAGTCAAGCCTTAGCACCATTGAACTATATTGAAACGCCATATTAGACAATTTTCACAAGACAGCAGTCAGTTACGTGTATTGTCTTGTCAAGATTACTTAAAATTAAAAATGTAGATAAGGTTAACTCCATTGTAAAAGGTGCAACGCTGCGATAAGACGA
This sequence comes from Crambus lathoniellus, assembly GCA_949710035.1. Taxonomy (NCBI): domain Eukaryota; kingdom Metazoa; phylum Arthropoda; class Insecta; order Lepidoptera; family Crambidae; genus Crambus; species Crambus lathoniellus. Next base: position 13,116,243 of record OX453315.1, read on the forward strand.
TTTTATACAAATGGTGATCTGCGTATGTTACATTTCTTCATAAAATCTGTGCAGTCATGTAAGACTGAAACCAATTTGGTCTTATCGGTCTTTAGTCAGCTACGTTACAGTTTACACTTCCCTTGTTCTTCATGGAGAATTTACGCCCAAGAGCCTATGTAAGGTCAATGCAACCGAATTTGAAAGAATGCCAAGACGCCACGGTTGATGAGGCTACCACGGGGGCACGGCTGCGGAACGAAGTCATTGTATCGTGGGGTAAACACCGCATCAGGTGCATTACTCACTGACACTGACATTGCATAAAAGCGGTGCAATGAATTCAAAATGACAAAAAATAAGAAATTGGATACTCTAAAGGGCGATGAACTTATTTCTGAGAAACAAGAAGAGAGTTATTTCTCATTCACAACATAACATAATTATGAATCAAATCAAATAAACTTTATTGCACCAATAAATACACGGACAAGTACAAAAAGAGACAAGAAAAATACACAATTATGGATCATATTCCTAAGAAAATCTCATAAGATTGCATCAAGTCTCCAAATCAATTATTGCTGACCTTTAAAAACTACACGAAGTAGTCTTTGTTTCAAGACCCTATTGTAACTTTCGTCCCCTTTTCCATTTACCTGAAATCAAGAGATAGGTCTTAAAGGCCTAAGCTAGATAAATCTCAGGCAGACAACAGCCAGACATGTAGTTCCCGCGAGCAAGGCCGCCAGCGAAAAAAATAAGCCTAGAATCTAAACATACATGATTGTTGATGTGGTATTAAATTTAATATCTAACCTCGCCAGGGATCGCAACGACTCCATCGACGTTCTTCTCCTTGTCCTCCAGAGCGAGTTTCCTGAGCGCCGTGACCGCTTCCTTCACGTCGTCCGACTCCCATTGGGTTGACAGGTACTGCTTCACGTGCTCTTCGGCATACGGGAACAACTTGTCCTGGAGACAAAGTAAAGCATTGTTAGCTATAAATAAGTAACGCGAAATAGCTATTAAATCCGGCATCTTAAAACGCACGCTCATACCAAATATTTGTGTACAGGAACATTGAACATGCCTATTTGTCTTGGTCTGGGTGAAAAAAAGTAGGTGAAAGTATGTTTATTTATCATTGTCTAGTTTTCATAACACAATTTTTTAAAGAAATTATCGAGCTAGATAATTGGTATAATTGTAGAAAATTTATTTATTTTGCTGTTTTTTTTATTTTGTCAACCACACACATCTACCATATTGCATGTCCGTACTATAGATCTAAAGCTTTATATGTAGATTTATAATTTGAAGTTTTTAAAAGAAATATCAAAACTTGATACGAAATCTATATATATAAAAATGAATCCCTATTTCCCTTGGTCACGACATCACGCGTGAACGGCTGGACCGATTTGGCTAATTTTGGTCTTGAAATGTTCGTGGAAGTCCAAGGAAGGTTCTAACGGTGAGAAAATAGGGGAAGGAGGGGTAAGTAGGGATAGAGTAGAAGTAGGGTAGGGTAAAGTTAGGGTAGGGTAGGGGTAGGGTAGTGGTAGGGTAGGGGTAGGGGTAGGGTAGGGGTAGGGTAGGGGTAGGGTAGGGGTAGGGTAGGGGTAGGGTAGGGGTAGGGTAGGGGTAGGGTAGGGGTAGGGGTAGGGTAAGGGTAGGGGTAGGGGTAGGGGTAGGGGTAGGGGTAGGGGTAGGGGTAGGGGTAGGGGTTGGGTAGGGTAGGGGTAGGGTAGGGGTAGAGTACGGGTAGGGTAGGATGGAGTAGGGGGTAGGGCCACGGGAACGAAGTCGCGTTGGGTCAGCTAGTGTATAATAAATAACTGATTGTAATTACCTATGTGCACACGGGGGCACATCAGATACATGTTGACCTTGAATTGAGACCGCCTTTATGCCCTACGTAATAAAAGCTGTTATCGAAGTCGCATAGTGTTATAATTAAAGTTTTATTACTTATTCTGTGGAGAACTACATCTTATTCAATGAAATGCCTTTGTACATTAAACACGTTTCTACTTATGGCTAAAACAGTCTAAGTATATAGTTTTACTTAGAATGTCGTATCGTACCAAAGTGCCTGAAACGACGCAACCACGAATCCACGACTAATCGATAGTAGAACGTCTGCCGGGTCCACCAAAATTTCCATATTTTTTTTCATTTTTCCGATTAAACACAGAATAAAGGCTTCTGTAAAATCGACCTTTCCGTTAAATGAAATAGATCGTTAGTTACGTGATATCACACACAGTAAAAAAATAGTTTCATTCAATTTTTTTATTGCGCCATACGGACGTATTTAATATTTTAAAATATATACCTAGTCAGTGTTACTCGGTGTGACAAAGTTCCTAATGATACCATACATTAATATGCGTTATGGCATTCAAAAGTTATGGTGGAATAAAGAAACTCACATAAATAAATAACCCTAAACACAATCCACTCCATTTTTGGGCAGTCGTGTAATAAAAAGCATAGGTAGGTTCAATTACTTACTCAATTCTTATAATTATTTTAAGAATCTGAAGATAAAAATATCTTAAAATATTATCAGTACTACCGACCAGACAAAACAATAACAAACGTGGAGATAATTTAACTACCTACATAACAAAACACAATCAACAAGGATTTCCTATACATATTGTATTTCAACAATATCTTAATTCGTATTACACGAAACATGAGGGAATATTGTAGCCAACCTTGAGATTAAAAAAAAAATCGGACAAGTGCGAGTCGGACTCGCTCATGAAGGGTTCCGTTCCCACTTAACGTACCAATTACGTACACATAGCAAAAATACCACTGTCATTTTTTGCCAGAAAAAAAATTACTTTGTTTTTCATAGTATTCGTATGAAAGACAAAGTTATATTTGCGGTTTTCGAAAATGTGTTATATCTCAAAAACTTGTAAAGCCTGCTTAGCTGTGATAGTTTTCCTTTTAACTTCGTCATATGTACTACTATCGTGAATTTTTTCACGTATCCAAGACCAACCATTTGGCTGGCAGGGGGCGGGGACACATGACTCTAACAAAATTTTGCACTTTAAAGCTTAATAATTTACAAACGGATGCCGCAATCAAAAAACTGTCTTAACGAACCCACAATATTTTTGAAATTGCTATCCAACGACATCCCACACTATGGGGTAGAGAAGAAAAAAAAATTATATAAATACCCACTTCACGTGTAGGGGAGGTAACCTAAAAAAAAATATTTTTCAAAATTTTACTTTACCACTTTGTTGGTGTGATAAATATGTATATTCATGCTAAATTACAGCTTTCTAGTACTAAGAGTCTATGAGCTAGACTGGGGTCAGACGGACGGACGGACAGACGGACATGGCGAAACTATAAGGGTTCCTTGTTGACTACGGAACCCTAAAAAGGAACAGGCAAATATATCTACATAAAAGTAGGCCTGGCGAAATAGTCACATTATTTATACCGGTTTCCATTATCACAACTCGTTTTAGCTTCCAACAGTCAGTCAGCACACCACTGTTCCTATAAAAAGAGCTCTCAACGAAAACCACTGAAAGGGTTTTATGACTAATATAGCTTTTAATAAAACATAGTATCCATCCTCGTTTCTAAAAAGCTTGAAAATAACTTGAAACTTACAAGTTTGATTTGATAAATAAGAAAACTAGCTTCATTTATATACTAAATTCTATGTGCTAAATTAAAGGTAAAGGAGTAAAGAGTGAGAAAGGAGGCGTGGAGTAAAGTTAAAGGTGTGCTTCTCAGTGAGCTGTCGTCAAATTGTGGCCTGTGACTGCGACAGACCTTTTTCGAGTAAATTTCACTTGCTTGAGTCTTCAGCAAATTGTGCATCTTCTGATAACCACCACACACTTATTTGTGCTGCTAATTGATGTTAACACCTATCAATAAAATTGATGATTTTGAATAGAAATTGGCATGATAAAATAGCCATCTCGCCGAAGTGTACAGGCCGGCGATGTCCAGATCTTGGTCTCTGGCCATAGCTTGTACTCTTTTGAAAGCGTTTATAAGATTTTGGGATACAAGAACTGCCGCTGCTTCTGTAGGTGCGGTATCCATTATCGTCCAAGTTCAAGGGTCGGATTCAACAGAAATATGTACCAGGTAAAGTGTAACAGCCAATTGATGGAAAAAATTCAACACTAGTGCTTTTATAGGGGGTCAATGTCGCGTAAATCTTCAAGAATCGAGAAACAAAAATGTGTCTTTTTTCGTACTCCTTTACTCAAAGTGGGGTACGTCCTGAATTATGGGTGTAATTATATTGAATAGGCTAAGTATCAATTTAAAGTGCAGAATATGACCTGTAAAATGGTACCATTTTTATCTATCTTCATCAGTCATTCAATTTATTATATTACTCGCAAGTAATAGAATAAATGAAGATATTTAATGAAGAAATTAAAAAATACAACATTCAATTCAAGAATACCAAACGTGAAAAAATAATTTTAAGGTGTTTTTATAACATGCGAATTTTATTATAAGCTGTTTCTTGCTGTCTTTTCTAAAACGATCTAAATTAAACGATCTTCTATGACGAGACTATGACGCTACTTGGTGACGTCACAAAGATAGTTGTTCTCTAGAAAGTTTGATGTCCTACAACTTTGAAAATATTTAAGATAATTCAAAGTAAAAACTTGTTGTGTAGCTAATATTTAGAAACTCATTTTAGATCATTTAAAAAAAAGATCAATAAAATACCCTATTCTCGGAAAAGAAGGAAAAGCTTCAACCGTAAACGACCGTAGCGGCGCCGGCTACGCCGGCCGGTGCTCTGGTTTTCATACAAAATAATACGAACACGAGAACCAGAGTTTTTCCTGCGTAAAGATATTGTAGTGGTATAACATTTGGTTGAATTTGACAGTGTAACTTTCATTATCTACTTCAGATAATATTGTAGGTGAAACACCAACTTTCTAACTGGAATGTTAACTATTAGTTAGACAGTAAAAGTATATAACGGCATACTAACTATAGTTGATTTCTCACTTTTCTCACTTCACAAAGTTAGTCAAATCCTAGTACCTATAGGAGGAGCCCTTGGAGAAGTGGTTAGCGCGCTAGGCCTGCGATCGTTGAAGTTATAGGTACTCACGGGATAGGTGACCAAAAAAATTTCGTGCTTCGGAAGGCACGTTAAGCCGTTGGTCCCGGCTTCGTTTGCAACACTGTTGTTGTTACTGCAATACCCACCAATCCGCATTGGGCCCGCGTGGTGGGTCATGTCATGGCCCATTCTCCTTATCCATCCATAAGGGAGGCCTGTGCCCAGCAGAGGGGACTTATAATGGATGATTATATCCTGATTCCTGAGTAACCCAAAGGAAGAAATCCTAATACCAATGTACAGAAAAGCCGAGGAACTTTTTAATACATAGTAAAATACCTATTTATGGTCTCGTTGTAATGATTTACCTACGTAGAATATATCGTTATTATCTTGAGTAGGAACTTACAACATTTCACTATACCAGTCGTAAATTCTCTATGTTAAAAGTATTTATAAGAAAGTAAGCCAGAAAGTAAATCAAATGTTCTAAAAGTTAGGTAATTGACATCTCTAACGGCATTGTCATTATAATTTAACATTAATTGGTCTGCTGTTAACTTTGATGTAAATAAAAGTAAACTGTGAACAATTTTGAGAAAAGATTCACTATTAAGTAAATAGTAAAAAATACCTACTATAAAAAAATCTCTAACGTAAAAATTAGCATATTGGCGCCCTTTGGTTCTTCTTGAACCACCAACACAAACACAGCACAGCCCTTTCTTATTACTCAATTCAGCATACCTAATTCAAATTCTGGTGAAATTTTATGAATAGTTTGCGATGCACGATACGGGTGAACGAACTAGGTAGGTACGCAACACTTTTTCAATGGCGTAAAATTGTATTAAATCTCAAAAGTCAAACGTATAAAATGCAATACTGTTGGCGTAGCAAAATAACGCTCTAAAACAGCCCTTCATAAATGGCCTTATAAGAGGACTTCTCTTAATAAATTCAGCCTACCTAGGTCAAATTCTGGTGAAATTGCATACCTAGTCTACGATGCAGGGGACGGGTGAACGAACTTCGCAACTCGTCTGTGCCGGTGCCGCTGTCCAAACCGGATAGCGGCTCTACCTAGCCGATCGAGGCCGCGCAGGGATACTGCCGGACCGATATAGGAACAACGATTTGTATGCTCCAATTACAGAGAGGTATGTGATGTGACGGTAAAAGTGCATTTCAGAAATAGCCATAGAAAGCATCTTATCAGGATGATGATAGAGAACCTGTTTAAGGCGCCAAAAATGCATAGAAAATCTGAAAATAAATAGATTCGCTATGCGCGCGCCGGTCCGGTATTATGATAATTTCAAATTGCTTAAAAAGGCATTACAGTTTACGTTTCAGAGTAATGTAGGTAACGATCGGTGGTGTGAAGATATACTAGGGAAAGGGTATGCCCAGCAGTGGGCGTCATACGGCTGATGATGGTGGAAAAATAAACACCGATAAAAGGCAGCTTTCGACATTCACGGCGTCCATAGAAATAATAGAAAACATGTTGGTATATTTATTTATATATCCGAAAACGAATGTATTTTTAGATTCTCAATGTGCTGACTGCTGTACCTGTACGTACTGTATATATGATAAATATGATAATAGTTTGTAGTAGGTATTTGAGTAAAGTGTATTACAGAAACGAAAACGAAACAACCCATGGTAAGCATCTTATACTGTACTATTAATAAACCTAATTGACGACCAACTACGACGAAATTTAACGACCTCCGTGGCCGAGTGGTGTACGCACCAGTTTTCAAAGTGCCGCTATCTCTAGAGGTCTCGAGTTCGATTCCCGGCCGGGTAAATATTGAAAACGAACTATTCAATATTTCCTCGGATCTGGTGGTAATACCCGTCGTCGTTTCCAATTTCCATAATCTAGTACTTAAGCTACTATTCTTTGGTATTGGAACAATGTATTATGTGTATGTTATTATGTATTTTATTTATATTTTTAATTCAAAAACGACTACTTTATTTTTCTAGTGTAATAAATCACAGTTTAAAGAGTTAGAGCACTGAAAACCGCCTGAAAACAGCTGCCATTAAATACATTTTCAAAAACAGCTATAGAAGGCAGACAGTAGGCCAGTTTAAAGAGTTAGAGCACTGAAAACCGCCTGAAAACAGCTGCCATTAAATACATTTTCAAAAACAGCTATAGAAGGCAGGCAGTAGGCACCTAGCTCTTTTCCTTATCGCCACCGGACTTAAACCTGTAAAGTTATGATGATGCATTTTTGGGATAAACAACAAACTTTTTTAAGGCACATATTGCAGTATTATTATCAGTTTACATTACAAGTAATGTGACAGTAAAATGTTTCAGACACAACTATGAGGGTAGGTAAAATATCTTATCATGGTGAACATTGAATACCCGCTACAGGGTAGGTATATTTATAGCCCCGAAAACGAATTTATTTTACATGCCAGGTTTGAAATAATTTTTTGGGGTACTGACCCCATTGATCCCATTGATCTTTTTTGTTCCTGGCTGGCACTGGCCAAAGAAAATTGGTAACATCCTTTTTGAAGTTTTTTAAAAAGACACCGACCTCAAAAAGGTACCTAGCTTTAAAAATATTTTGTTTTCCTTTCCAGTTAAGGTAACAGGTATTTTTTTTTAAATAAGTTTATATTTAATTCAGTAAAAATTTTTAAACCTATAGATTGTACTCTATTAGATACCCATATCTCAAAAACCACTGAACCAATTTTGTTGAAACTCCGAAATTGGGATACTTATAACTGATTTAACTCAAAAAGAATCAACTCAATATGACTGTTACTTTCTGAGAAAATCGTGGACAAACATACAAACTTATAAACAGTGGCATAAGTACAGGGTGGCAAAGGCGGCATGGCAAAGTGCCACAGGCCCCTAGCCTGAAGAGCCCCCGAACCCAGTAAACGAATTTCGAAAAAGAAAGAATAAGAATCCTGGGGGGGGGGCTGGGGATGTAATAACATTATGTAGTGAATCTGCCAAGAGTTTCAAAACGTATAGTTGCTTGTACTGCTTATAAACATACATGTATACACTTACGAAATTTAGCACACATGCTTGGAAGCTTAAATAGATTGCTATACTAAAATATTATCTGATATCAAATTCAAAGTCACAAGCTTTTTATTCACATAGATTACTTACATAAAATTATTGCTTATGAATCGTCCAACATCATTTTTTAAATTACACACAAATGTTTGCAACTAAATACTTAGGTACCCATTATGTGTGTCAGAGCCCTACTTCTAAATAAAAAGCTGATGATGATGATATGATGAAATGTCTGAACTTTTGAACTTTGAATCTTCACAGATTATAGCTAAAATAAAAACCATCATGATCATGTCAGCTTTGGAACAAATCGGTCCAGTCGTTCAGGAGCTACGATGCCACAGACCAGAGGAATTATGGAAATCTTTAGTAGGGGGGGCAGCATTGGGTATCTTGGTGATGATACAATTGTATTGAATTAAATTGAGGTCAGAAAAGTTCATGGTTAAGTAAAATATAACATGATAGTGAGTGATCGGCTTCCTGATATGAAATCTGGGTGAAAATTTGAAATTTATACCGTTATTTAATTTTAAAATATTTTTTTTTAAGTTTATGAAAGATTGTAAGTGAGCATCTGGATAGCTGAAATACCTACAAGTTTTAATTTAGATGAATTATGTTGGACTTGAGCCACCCATTTCAGTTACTATCAGATGTTAGGAAGGTATACACTGATTATAGAGCAATATTGCTAACAAATTAAGTTATTCTAGTAAGGTAAGGAGTGGACCCTCAAAAGTATGCATCAAGGAATATGGTCGGACGGAGTGTCGTTTTTAGTAATATTGAGATTACCTAATGGGTTCACACCCAACCCATTGGGTGATATTCCTTCAGTAAATCAAATACCCAAATTGATTGACTGAACAACTAAAGGTATTGTAAAATAATTACCGACGAGAATGTCTCAACAATATAATAAGTATAATCAATGCCTGTGCATAGTCATCAAAACAAAGATTCATTCAAACAAATTCAAATTATAGTGAAATCGTAAGTCGCATGCGGTCATTGCTTGATAGTAGATAATTATTATTCCCCAGACAGCATGAAACGTCAATCATAATTCGTCTGTCTCTATCGCAGACGCTACGATCGTAGTGCGCGTGACAAAGATGGCATGTAGGCACTCGATACCTACTCGAAGACGACAGTTAACTGTTCCACATTTTTTTTAAAGCCAGCTGCTCGGAACAGCTGTTCATGCCGGCAGATGACCATATTCTGATGATAACGATTTAGAAGGTTATTTTAACCATGAATAAATAACACCGTGTGGTTTTTTGAGATTTGTCCAATGTACCCTCATAATTTATGTCAAATGTGCCACGAACTAAAGAAACTTCGAAATTAAATTAACCGAAACAATAAAAACTACTCAAAATACCTAATTAATGATGAAAAACATGAAGCTAGGATGAAAAAGATAAGTAATGAATCTCACGAAACACGTGAACATTTTAGCTGACAATGAAAGCAGCAAGAATAAGGGTACCATTTTGAATTCGTCCTCCATATTGCGGATCGGAATACGCGACCATTTTGCACAGACCTCTGAAGGTTTACAAAATTTTAACAATGATACATAGGTACAGGTACATGCTACAATAAATATACCACAGTTAACAAGAAGTCGAAACAAAACACCGGCCGGCCGGTCAATCATCAGACCTACCTTAACAAAGCTGATCGATGTTGTTGTTCCTTCGATGTCCAACAATAGGATTTTGCATTTCTTGACTATTTCTCCGATATCTTTAATTTCAGCCGCCATTTCGAGCGTTCAGTATCACCGTTATATGAGTACTTTTTAAGAATTTTAATTATTTTTGACTAGAAAATCTTTTACGCTACGCTACCACCCCACACCACAGAAAAAAAGCATTGATTGATTGAACGAACGAACGACGACGCAACGCACGAGAACTGGAAGAAAGAAAATGACCGGCAAACGGAGATGAACGAAAGAGATGGCTGCGGAAATCTGTATGGGAAACCGTTTAAGAGGAACAAAGATGTCATGATCTCGCGACAGAGCTATGACAGAGCGAATGAGAGAAAAGAGCGGAAGGATATGGTGATAACCAGTGATGACTCAGTTTGACCAAACTAAGAAAAAAAATTCAAACTTACCATTGTAAAAACCTAATTTACCAGTTGATTTTGTCTCCTCATGATTTCCAACTTATAAACACAGTTAAAATCAAGAATCAAATTACTTTTATGCGATCATAATGCAATTTTGAAATATAAGGAAAAATTGTGATAGAAAAAAAAACATCGCTGTAGGTAAGTAGTTTTGGCGGATTGAAAGCGAGGTATTTACATGACAGGGCTGGTGGTTTTTTCTATCACAATATTTTCTATAACAAAATTACAGTTAAATCTAGCAAAAATTAACAACGAACAACTAAGTATATTTGCATATTTATAATGATGACAGGATTTTCCAGTTCCACCCTAATATTAATATAGTAGATGCACACTAAGAAATGGAACAAACAAAATGAAACTTGTAATTGTAACAGTCACTTACTATCCTGGGGGCTACCGGCTAAAAAACTGGCTATGGATATGGGCTTCAAGTGTCATTTGAATTCCTTATTTTGATAGATTTTTGATGCTTTGTTCTGTTAAACGTTGTTAGCTAGCTATTGTTATACCGAACGCCATAAAATAAAAAACTGATAGTGGCTATGTTTTCTATAAATTTGACTAAAATTTCCAAAAAACGTATAAAGTTCATATCCATAAAGTAACGCGGTAGCCGCCCAGGGGGGCTACCGCGTAACTTTATGGGTATGAACTTCATACGTTTTTGGGAACTTTAAGTCAATTTTTTAAAGAAAATGGCCGCTATCAGTTCCTTGTTTTGTGACGTCGGGTATAACGATAACTAGCTAGCAACGTTCAACAGAACAAAGCAGCAAAAATCTATCAAAATAAGGAATTCAAATGACAGTTGAAACCCATACCCATATCCATATTTCTTAGCCGGTGGCCCCCCAGGGGGGCTACTGCGTAACTTTATGGGTATGAACTTCATACGTTTTTTGGAACTTTGAGTCATTTTTATAAAAAAACTAGCCGCTATCAGTTCCTTGTTTAGTGACGTCGGGAATAACGATAGCTAACTTGCAACGTTCAACAGAACAAAGCAGCAAAAATCTATCAGAATAAGGAATTCACATGACAGTTGAAGCCCATACCCATATCCAGATTTCTTAGGGCTGCCGCGTAACTTTATGGGTATGAACTTAATAAGTTTCTTATTAAGAGAAGATATCTTTATAAGACTCTTTATAAGACTCGAACTTTAAGTCAATTTTATAATCCATAAAGTTACGCGGTAGCCCCCCAGGGGGGCTACCGGCTAAGAAATCTGGATATGGGTATGGGCTTCAACTGTCATTTGAATTCCTTATTCTGATAGATTTTTGCTGCTTTGTTCTGTTGAACGTTGCTAGCTAGTTATCGTTATAGCCGACGTCACAAAATAAGGAACTGATAGCGGCTATTTTCTTTATAAAATTGACTTAAAGTTCCCAAAAACGTATGAAGTTCATATCCATAAAGTTACGCCGTAGCCCCCCAGGCCAGGGGGGCTACCGGCTTAGAAATATGAATATGGGTATGGGCTTCAACTGTCATTTGAATTCCTTATTTTGATAGATTTTTGCTGCTTTGTTCTATTAAACGTTGCTAGCTAGCTATCGTTATACCCAACAATCACATAGCAAGGAACTGATAGCGGCTGATTTCTTTCTTAGAGTTTCCAAAAACGTATGAAGTTCATATCCATAAAGTTACGCGGTTACCCCAGGGGGGCTACCGGCTAAAAATAGGGATACGGACACGGGCTTCATTTGATATTTGAAGCCCATATCACAGTGTTAAGATATTCCCTACAGTGGCGTAACGCCTTTGTTAACGCACGATGCCGCCGCCCCGGTGTAAGTACTTCGCAGATACTCAAGGGTTGCCACAGAATAGGAAATAAAATAACTAAGTTTGTTATTTGTAACGTAGGTATCTTTATTCATGTTATACGTATATATTTACATAATATATTATATTTATATTTGTTGCACTGCCAGATAGACAGGCAGCCTATAAATCGGTGACTAATTTTTTATCGGCTACAAATGCAATCCACCGATTGTAATAAATAGGATCGGCCGGCCGCCCCTATTATGGGTACTTATACGAAAATTCTGACAAGGGCAGACAGCCTAATGCAAATGTTATTTGAAAATTTCATAATGAAACTGTGTCATGGAAAACTTGATAACTGATAAATATAAACTTTAATACTTTTTGTTTATAACATACATAGAAAACACCCAGACTAAGATAAATAGACATGTTCATGCACACAAATATTTGTCTTGTTCGGGAATCAAACCCGAGACCTCTGACGCAGAAGGCGGATATCCTACCCCTTGACCAAATCGGTCGTCAGTTATAACTACAAGATCGCTCGGCGAAAACGGAGTGTAATACCTCAGTATTTACCTCGTGCGTGTGTACCTAAGCATTCACGAAGTGAATGAGCGAAAGAAAGCTTTGCCGCGCTCAAGGTCATCGTTCTTTATTCGCTGCGCGACATGTACCTACCTGCCTGCTGGTACCTAATTAATTACTACCGATTAGCTTAATTTTGGAAAAAGTCGACTCGTATCACAACTAGCTCGAATGCTCGAGAGCTTTCACCCGGACAGTGAAAGGTCGTGGGTTCGAGTTCCATCGGAGCTAGTTGTGAGATGGGTCAAATTTTTCTTATACTTTATTTTCTATATTTTCAATTATAAAAATTGCACTGTGAATGCAAAAAAGTAAAACAATTTATTCTTAATTTTTCTGATGTTTGAGAGCTTTTTCTCGTTACGATTACGTGAATGTAGCTGTGACTCAATTTAATTTACTCAATAAATAATAGTACTAGACAGATGATTACTTTTTAAATCATCATTACGCACTATTATTATTAAGTTGTAATGTTCGAAGCGAAACAATTTTCAACAAAAACACGACCGTGTCTGCCCTTCGCGCTCCATCCCACAAACTCGACGTGTTTGTGGGACGCGGTTCGCGCCGCCGCCGCACAGTGGGTCCAAACAGCAATTTGTGTGACTTACTTAGGTTCCAAAGTTAATACAGATGTATGGAGCTCATTGACCTTAATAAAAAAAGCGTCCATATCAACAAATATGGACGCTTTTTTCTATTCCTTATAGTTAGGACGAAAAATAATAGTTTGTTATTTTTTGTATGGAGCGGAACAAATAAAATTACATTCTTGCCTAGCCATAGCAGATGTTCCTTTGAAACTTTTTCTCCATATAGCTTGTGTAGTCTACTATCGAGTAATGCTATGAACTTACGCAATTAGTTGCAGTTCTGCCAGAATTAGCCAATATAGTGGGTCGAAAATGCAATTTGGGTTAGTTAGAGACCTATTTCTCTTTTTACATTTTTGCTAATGCAAACAGATAGAGCTCATTAATCTAGATAATAGTTGCCCAATACACTTTTTTCTAATTTTTATAGTTTGGACAAAAAAAAATAGTTTGTTCTTTTTTGTGAAATGAAATTATATTCCTCTAAAGCCCTTACTTTCCCCGCTTTGAAACTTTATTTTACTTATACCTAGTATAGTAAGCTACCGAATGATGCTATAAACATTTGCGACTTTTTGCGACTTATTGAGAAAAATGGATCGGAAGTATGAAAAATAATCCTTAGTAATATTTTTACTTCAGTAAGATATTTTATGTCAAATTTAACTGTGCTTTCGGGATTAAAACCGTGTATAGTAAATAATTTGATGTCGCAAACATGCAATAAAATGTTGTGTTTTGATGCTATGAATATATGCATAAAGTTACAAATCTTGTCGGAAAATTGATCGGAAAATTATTTTAAAACAGATTTGAATCAAAAACGTATTTATTCAATCTAGCATGCACAACCATTCCTATAGTTAAACACAATGCCATTGGTTCGTAAAGTTGAAATTTTTGAATAAAATAATAAGAACATAGTTTTATGAAATAAAAACTCAGCAGTAAAGGTATCCATTTATTAACACTTAATTCGTACAATCACTGTTTAACGTCCTTTCGACTCGACAACTCAAACACGACTGACTGTCCGGCGCGCGTTCGTCTAGGTTCCCACCATATCACCCGAACACAGTGGCGCCGCGCCGGCGCTTTCTCAATTTAGAAATGAATAGTGTTGCCAGAATGACAATTACAATTCCTACTATAATTATATTTTAATTTTTTTAATCATTACTTCTTGAAATACGACATTCGGCCATCCGACAGAGTGCAACCTCCTGGTGCACTCAATCGATCCAAGCAGTCAATTTCTTAATTTTTACTCAAAAATTTTCAAGAATACAATTTCAATGAAATATAAATACAATACGACATTCGGCATTATAACCACAGTATCTGATTTTTAAGTTAAGTTTTTTAATGAGACAAAGTAAATTATCTATTTGAGTTTAGATTTATTTCGAAAAAAGTAGATTAATAATTATTTTAAAACAATGCAAAAACTACTGACTCACTACCAGTTCACAAATGGGGAGGCCCTTCGAAGAAAGAACTGGCAAGAAAACTCGCGAAGGGTGGACTGACCGACCTCCGTCTTTTAATTTCTTTTTATTTACTTATACCTACACAAAAGAACTTGCCAGAATATAATTGAAGTAAATTTAATTATGACAATAAGTAGTTTCATTATTTTTATTTTATTTGACTCTTATATGACATGTATTATTAATTACATCAATACTTTTAATGTGATTCGCATTTTTTTGTAATTATTGTGATTTTTATGATTGTATTTTATTCGAATGATTTTATATTTGAACTTGACTGAACTTATATTTACACATTTCTTTTCAAGTTAAATACATATTTTATATAATTAGAATTCATTTTAAAAGATTTTGTAAGAATTGTTAATCTTATTGACTCTGTCTGGAATAAAGTGATTTTATTTTAGTTTAATTATTTATTAATAAAATGTGTTGATTTCTGTTTGTTGATCGATTAGAAATTGTAGTTGCACGCCTGCAGTGGGGCGGGGGCCGATCTACTTCCAGGAGCACTCGGTTTACCCGTGGTGCCACTGACCAACGCTTATCACAAGCTGCCCTGTGGGCTTATTCTTACTTGCTATTATTATTATTATTCTCAGAATTTAAACAAGTATAGTGGATATGGTACACTAAATGAAATAATAATTATTGTTATCCCTACTTATTCATTAATCATTTCAAATTTAATCATTCTATTTTTATTCTATTCTAAATACTTTATTTTCCATTTTTCTATGATAAAAATTGCATTGTGAATGCAAAAAGTAAAAATTTAAATAATTCTATTTTATTATTTTTATCCTATAAATTAATATAATGACTTTTTATTTATTTGACCGGCAACTTTATTATTACATTTAATTTATGGTACAGGCGTTCACTCTCGGTTTTAACTGATAAATCAGTAATTTGCTTGCGTGCCATGCAAGCAATATGACGCTAAGCTGCGATCCTTGAGTAGTGCTAGGGCACACACCCATCTTTTTTTTGAACTTTTTGTGTCAATCCTATTTTGTGTTTTCTCTCCTTGTTCTTTATACAGTATAACCTTATCTTTTTTGTGAATCTGTTTTGTAATTAATGAATATGTGTGTCTGTAGCAAAGAAATAAAGTGATTATTTATTTATCTGTCGATAAAAGAATACTTAGATTATTCTTATCTGGCGCTTTTCTTACATTTGAACTGTGCAACAAACGTAGTATTGAGGTAGCTAGCTTGGATAAAGTCGGATAATCATAAAAGTGAAAAATAACAAGCTTTAATCTGTAAGTTAACTATTATAGATAGTGACTAAATGTTATTAATCCTTATCAGTGGTTATTTACTTTAATTTAACGAGCTTTTAATCGTCCAATCCTTGGATTTAATTAATTGCTACTTGACCATTCCTAAGTCTTTATTTATATGTACTATAAATATTATAAAGAGGAAAGATTTGACCCTTCGTTTGTTTGTTTGTAGTTATTATAAACTAAAAAAACCGTTGAACCGATTTTAAAAGCTCCTTCACCAGTAGGAAGCTACATGATTCAGCAAGGGCTATATTCCATTCCGACATTCCCACGGGAATGGCAGGCGAAACTGCGGCAAGTCACTAAACACCTAAACAGGTGAAACGTAGATAGATCAAAATATATATAATTTACATAACCAATCGAATAAAGGTTTACATTCATGAATAATTTAATACTAATCAAATATCTCTCTATAACATTTTTTTTTTATTTTTTTATAATTAAACAAATTGCTAGAATATCGATTTATGCAAGAGAAAGGGATTTCTTTTCTTTGAAAGTCCTAAGCATTTCGTGGTAAAACGTCAGATAAATAATGAGAACGTGATACAAATAATGTGAATGCATCATTTAGTAATACGAGTTTACCATTCAACATTTAATTTTACAGAATTGCTCCGATATATATGATGCCATAAGTTAAAATAGGATACACATTACCAAAATCACCGAAAATAGTTAGGTATAAGTAAAGCGTAACATTATTTGAGATCTTGTTTTTGATATTTTATATACCTATAGCGTCTATAGATACACCAAGTATATACTTTCATTATTGCTATTATTTTTGAGTTTGATTCATATATGTTTAAGTTCAACCAGTCTCATCTGAGGTAACGAAATTGAATTAATTTAATAATCGTGGGATGAATTACGCACGCACTTCAGACGTACAATTATATTGTTCCCAGTTTGTAAATTATCTTTAAATAATTTTAAAGCAACACGGCACTGCGCCAATTTCGAGTCGGTTGAGCAGTAGGTACGTGACTAACTACATCGTCAAAAGCTTCCCACATATCTTTCTTTTATTAATTGCGCTTAGTATACCACCATAAGGACCATGAAAACTGCTAAGATAGTAAATAGGTATTTTTTTTAAAACATCTATTGGTATTAAGTAAATTGTTATATTTTTAAAGGTCATAAAGATTATAAAATATTACTTTCTCAAAAATCAACCATTTGAATTTCTAGGTCTTATTAAATCAAATCAAATAGGTAATGATTTTTTTACCGCAAATTTATTTTATATGGGAATGCTTAAGTCTCAAAGCCCACATAATGAATCAATAGACTTCCCAGTTACATGCACCGGGATACCGACAACGCCACTGCTTCCTTGAGATTCAATTTTGTACAAAATTTGTATCAGTGTATTTGGAATAATAACAGTCTAGTACAGTTTATGATTTACCTTCCTTTAGTCCTGTTAACCACTATTCACCAAAAAGAGCCCATATGTCATGGTTATGGCTTTCGACTATTATTGCAGTGTCATTAATACAAACATTGTGGTTGGTTTAAGGTCTTATACAAAGGAAATTAGTTTCAAAGTCTAAACAGATTCTGTTCCGCTTGATATTAGTAGGTTTATAGCCTGATGTATAACTCTGCTACTAGTGCTCCCTTTTTCTGCATGAATGGCAGATTTTAATGTTCTACAGTACTCTCATAATAAGAAACTATATATCTGTAATTTTACTACATATTATTTTTAAAAGATATCACCCCCCTTTATGTAAGGATTTCATGTACCTACTTGGTATCCTACTTAGTATAACTTTACATTGCCACTTCAATCTCTTTTCATACCTTATATAGTTCTATGAAAGCTCTATACTTACGCATTTTTTTTATTTACATCATTATGTAAGAAACCATTTGTAAAACAAAGTTAACAGGTTCATGATGTCGGTGTTATTCTAGTGGTTTCCATAAGCAGGATGCTGGTCGTAGTAGACAATTGGTAGTAAACATTACATTAAAAAAATGCTTTTTGTATTTCTGATATATCACTACATAGTATAAAACAAAGTCGCTTTCTCTGTCCCTATGTCCCTTTGTATGCTTAAATCTTTGAAACTACGCAACGGATTTTGATGCGTTTTTTTTTAATAGATAGAGTGATTCAAGAGGAAGGTTTATATGTACTTTTTATCCCGATATTCCCACGGGAACGGGAACCACGCGGGTGAAACCGCGGGCGGCCGCTAGTACAGAATATAAATACTTAAGTCGCGAGCTAAGACCTTTCTCTGTTCGATACCTACTCTTATGTAATATCCAAAATCGTTTTAATAACTAATAGTTTTAATATATTTTTAAATATGTCAAATCTAGACTTCGAAACACTACAGTCACATAATAAATCAGCAAGGTTTAAATCGGAGAGCATAATAAAACAATACTTGGGAGTTACGAAATTACACAATTAAGTCTTAATATTTAATGCCGATAGTAATTTATATACACACTCCGCCCTTCCACTAGTTTCCGTATGAAGATGCAGCTAACTGATAACCTAGAATCACTTTGACGATCCAAAGGGAAGGAGACGGCTCAGAGCAACGAGGCATCGGTGACGGAGTAGGTGATCTGCTCCTTTATTCGGTTGCCGCCTTCTTCCTTCACTTGTCTACGTTTGATGACCTCGGAAACATTAGAACAAATAAATGATATTAGTGTATTGTGTTTTATTTATCCTTCTAGTCAATGTAGTTAATTAGTCAAAATACTTGAAAAAGTTAAACTTCTATAGCAAATTTACTGGATTATTCAACTCTACCATATCCAAGAGGAACATTATTCATAAACATTTATCTCTCAGACGATCAAAGGTCAAATTTGATGTCAACGCAAGAAAAGTGCATTCGTGACACCAAAGGTCAAGCAAACTAGGAAGGTACTTGAGAGGTCAGCTTTTAATCATTTTGCGTCTGGTGCGGTCTGCGAGAGGAATGCCTATGAATCCAAGGTTAAGTATGGCGAGACATATAATGTTTAACCTTCTTTTATATTCTAAAATAAAGAGCGGCTAGCTTGTCCATAATCATTAATTATATGTCTCCTGCCATAATTATACGTCGTTTAATTACGTGTGAGCCACGCCACACACATAGCATAATTAACTAAAAATAGTATAGTCAGGGCAGGACAAAGGTGATGTCCAAAAATGTATGAGGTCTGGGCCACGTCTCCGTACAGTATACCAAAAAATAGATAAAGATACGATAAACAGATTCTAATAATTCAATTTCTTTAAAATCGCTTTGTTTTCTGGAAGGAACATTAAATAAAATGCAAAATCACATAACAATTCATCATGGCGGAAGAATGAAGGTGTCATTTGATGTTGTTTGTCTGGTCTGTCTGCCCGTCTGTCTGTCTGTCTTGTATTTCGTACCATATATAATTACCAGAGTAAATTAAAAACGGTAATGTTTCATATTCTATTTGGTTGACGAACTGGTTGCTTGATAATGGCATTGCGACGGAATACGTCATACTTAATCGGTAACCTATTGCTTATATTGAGCAAACGAAAAGATCTTCAGGTGACGATCGTTTTCCTACTCCGACCGCACATATTGATACTCAACAAGCGGTTACTACTGTTGGCACACATGGCTTAATCATTAGAGACTCGCATTATAGTGGATCTGTAGCTGGATTTGGATTAGTGATCTATAGCTCCGATACGACAAATCAATGTTAAGTTATCCTAATCAAAAAAGGGCTCACATGGCCGACATATTCTTAGTCTACATGGTTACTCAAGCTAAGACGCACATGGCCTGCTATGGAACTGCGTAAAGTCAATC
Organism: Crambus lathoniellus; assembly: GCA_949710035.1. Taxonomy (NCBI): domain Eukaryota; kingdom Metazoa; phylum Arthropoda; class Insecta; order Lepidoptera; family Crambidae; genus Crambus; species Crambus lathoniellus. Next base: position 13,136,139 of record OX453315.1, read on the forward strand.
GTATCCATTTGACAGCTTTTGATTACATCATAATAAATGTCATTCCATACAAATTGCAGCCGATTGAATACGATATGAACCGTCAAACAAATACGACTACCCCACGCAATTGCATACCTGATTATAAGCAACACACATGGCCGACTCGTAGCTCATATGGCTACTCAACTGAGCTATAGGCACACATGGCCCGATTCACACATGGCGTGATTTCAAGCGACACACATGGCCTGATTTTAAGCGACACACATGGCCTGATTTTAAGCGACACACATGGCCTGATTTTAAGCGACACACATGGCCTGATTTTAAGCGACACACATGGCCTGATTTTAAGCGACACACATGGCCTGATTTTAAGCGACACACATGGCCTGATTTTAAGCGACACACATGGCCTGATTTTAAGCGACACACATGGCCTGATTTTAAACGACACACATGGCCCGATTTTAAGCGACACACATGGCCTGATTATATCATTACTTTTGTTAAGCGACTGAATAATGAATCTCAAATTAGCTGTTCATTCATGATTCTGTCTACTGTTTACGGTATGTAATATGTCCATTACTATCTAATAATTGAATAAGAATATATTTATCAACGGATCCTAATCGGGCGTTTTTTTTTCTTGACAAACTATTTTATTAAAATTGCGTGGTCATAGAAAACAAGGAATCAAATATTGAACATTTGAACTCATTCCTTTTTATTTATTTTGAATTCTCGTATCTCGTTTAGTTGAAGTGGTTCTTCTATTCTGGCGCGTAACATAGCTACCAAAGAGTAGCCTTGATCAAGCCTGTCACACGCCAAAACATCGTAAAATGTATAAATATTTTTTGTTTTTGTGTAGTCCATAGTCAATGTGCTAAGAAGGTATACCCTCATCGCAGATCATCTATCAAGGAGTAGCCCCGATCAAACATGCTCAAACGACAAAGGTACCCCTCCCGTCAGCAACACAAACAAACAAGATTTAATCTTTAATATTTTGTAGAAGGGAATAAGCTCAACTGATTTTACAAAACTTCTAGAAAATAACTGTACATACCTCGTAACTTAACTTCGCTGTGGGTCGCGGACGTCCCCGCTTCTGAGATTTTATGAAATAAAAACTCAGCAGTAAAGGTATCCATTTATTAACACTTAATTCGTACAATCACTGTTTAACGTCCTTTCGACTCGACAACTCAAACACGACTGACTGTCCGGCGCGCGTTCGTCTAGGTTCCCACCATATCACCCGAACACAGTGGCGCCGCGCCGGCGCTTTCTCAATTTAGAAATGAATAGTGTTGCCAGAATGACAATTACAATTCCTACTATAATTATATTTTAATTGTTTTAATCATTACTTCTTGAAATACGACAATAGTAACAGAAATATAAATAATTAAAATACACAAATATACTTAAAACTTATTATATAAATGCTTCTAACTTTTTAATGAGATCGTGAAATTTTAAACAAAGAACTTATAACTATGTACATATTGTATACAAATTCATATAAAACATACAGAATGACAACTAACTTTTCAAACATTAACTTTGTACATTCGAACATAATTGGTCGGCAGAAAAACGTTGAGGGTCGATCGTTTTCCCAAACAATTGGTCCATCACATTGTTGTAGTCTTAAGATAAAGATAAGATAAGATAAAAATATTCTTTATTCACTTAGACATAATAAATATGTACTTATGAATCTTATTGGAGCTAAACTAGCCATGATAACACTAGAATCGTCCAATTCTGTTTCAGACTTTTGTTTGTAATTGCTTTGACCTGAGGCTCCATCAAAGCCCCACTTGCTAATAAGCAATAAATCTGTTGACAAATCCAAGTCTAAAGCTATTACATCCAAAAGTCTTGTTACCGTCAAGTTGAGTAAAGCTTGCAGTTTAATAGTTGCTCCGTCTTCTTTAATAATGACATCTTCTTTTGCTGGATAACATTTTGACTTCACTTGTTTGATTTTGTAATATGAGGGATATAAATGGGACCCACTTTCACTTGCTGACTCTCTAAAATTGATATACTGCCATTTACTTAATTTCAGTGAAACTATTAAAGCCAGTGCTTTGTCAGGTGAATATTCAGTATATTTTACTTTACTTGAGCTTAAACACTCCTTAACTTTTTCTAGATCTTCTGGATGATTTAGTAAATGGTTCATAATTTTTCCAACATCTTCATTCCAGCTCTCAATCAGCAGCTACTCAAACTGGCAACAGTAACAGCATTCAGTTCTCCCGGGGATAATGACATAGACTTATTTAAAGTTTCGACACGTCTTCGTTTTTGTCTATAGCCCAGATCTTCAAAAGGTTTTCGAGGTGTAAATGTAGATGTTGAAGCTTCTGATGTAGAAGGTGGTAGATTTTCAATGTTTTCATTATCACAAACCTCAAGCTCTTCTTGTTGAGTGTTGACAGCTGCAGCTATAATTTCTTCAGGCCAGCTTATTGCACTCTCTAACCAGTCACCATTATTTTTTATAAACTGTTTTAAGTTACGACTACTTCGTACCCATCTAGCACTTATATTTGAGCAATATCGCGAACAAAACTTTTTAAGTTAAACCTCGTTTTCTTCGGTCATATTTATTTTCGTTTGTAAGAAATGAAAAGTTTATTATTATCTGACAATGACCCTAACTGCTCTCTTAAGAACATAAATAAATCTAAATTATTAACTTAACTCTCCATTTTAGTAGAAATACAGGCGATTACAATCACGAGATGTAAGTAGTAAGACGTATAAAAGAATACTAATTTGTAAACTCAGAATATTAGCCATTTTATACTTCAGTAGAAAACTTACACAAACAATAAATTTCTAATAAACGACCACACCATCATTAACCAATTATAGACATAATGGGTGAAAATTAAAACTCATTTTTATATCATAAATCATTATAGCTAATTACAGCATTTTGAGCTATATACTTCATTCAAATTATATTTAAAAAATCTTAGTAAATTATTTTCATTAGTTTAAATGCATTTCTTTAAAGCATTAATGTGAGTATATTTTGGCCGACTTCAAGAAGGAGTTTATCAGTTTTACTGGTATTTTGTAACTTTGGTAAAATTGCACTATTTTTCGAGTTACTCCATTTGAGCTTCTGTATTTCATAAGTGTATGTGTGTACTTTAATATGTATGTTTGTTTAATATGTATCTGGCGACATAGATTTCTGTTAGAATTGCATATTTAAGTACATTTTATACCATCATCTGATTGTTGATTACACAAGACTAAAAAAAACTAGGAGCATAGTTAAATTTGACATAAAATATCTTACTGAAGTAAAAAGATTACTAAGGATTATTTTTCATACTTCCGATCCATTTTTCTCAAAAAGTCGCAAAAAGTCGCAAATGTTTATAGCATCATTCGGTATCTTACTATACTAGGTATAAGTAAAATAAAGTTTCAAAGCGGGGAAAGTAAGGGCTTTAGAGGAATATAATTTCATTTCACAAAAAAGAACAAACTATTTTTTTTGTCCAAACTATAAAAATTAGAAAAAAGTGTATTGGGCAACTATTATCTAGATTAATGAGCTCTATCTGTTTGTATTAGCAAAAATGTAAAAAGAGAAATAGGTCTCTAACTAACCCAAATTGCATTTTCGACCCACTATATTGGCTAATTCTGGCAGAACTGCAACTAATTGCGTAAGTTCATAGCATTACTCGATAGTAGACTACACAAGCTATATGGAGAAAAAGTTTCAAAGGAACATCTGCTATGGCTAGGCAAGAATGTAATTTTATTTGTTCCGCTCCATACAAAAAATAACAAACTATTATTTTTCGTCCTAACTATAAGGAATAGAAAAAAGCGCCCATATCAACAATTATTAAGGTCAATGAGCTCTATACATCTGTATTAACTTTGGAACCTAAGTCACACAAATTGCTGTTTGGACCCACTGTGCGCCGCCCGCTTTCCCGCGAGTCCCCCGCCGTTGCTCCGCGTAAGTACATTCGTTGCCCTACTATATAGATCTTAATACTCTGCCCAGATTATGCACATATAAGGACATAAGTGTGGTATTCCACTTATCAAATATTTGATAACAGAAATGGAGAGGAAAACTAACTTTTTATCACGACAGAAGGCGTAGGTGATATTAGAGTGCTGTTTTGTTGATTGGTTGTTACAATCATAACAACTGTCAAAATCGATGAAATTTTTAACCAATCATCAACCAAAGAGTACATTATTATCCCACAGATTAGGTAGAAAGTGGACTCCAATCTCACAAGCGCCATCTACAAAAAACTTTGCCTGTTTCTCCTTATTGGACGATGACGAATTCATGAATGGTTTCATTGATAAATTCTTTGATCAAATGTATGTTGGACAAAGATCTTTGATGGTGGAATGGGCTATTTTCTGAAAGCTCGCTCACTAGATGGCGCTGTCCCACCTATGCAGTTAGAATGAACGGAACGTTATAAATTTTACTTTGACGCGTCTTTTGTTACGTAAAACGGAACGTCAGACAGATGTTATTTATTTACCTTAATCTTTAAAGGAGACGGAATAAAACCCCCCTCAGAAGCAGCTGGCATAATGAGACTTGTAATCGATAAAGCCTTTAAAACGTAATGTTCTTACGTTATTATTTAAATTCTAAAGCTAGCCCATTATTTTATATTTAATTTTCAAAATACTCCTAATTGCGTTAGGGAACGAAGCTATTCTTGGCTTGAAGATGAGAACATACCCTATTTTAAAAAAGTGAGTGTCAAATCAAGTTGACAACATAAAGCCCCCAGTACACGATGGCCGATCATGGTCGGCGACCATGACCAATACATCGTACATTGACACTTTTGAACGAACAAGTTTAAAAAGATTCTTTCAAAAGTGTCAATGTACGATGTATTGGTCATGGTCGCCGACCATGGTCGGCCATCCTGTACTGGGGGCTTAACATGTCAATGTCACTTTAGTTGAATGAACAATTTGTTAGAGATGTGTCAAATATATCCATATTACTGGAGTTGAGTATCGATTCATTATCGATTGGGTATCGATTCATGCCCGATATGCGGTGACGGTGACATTATATTAATACGCATAAAAACTCATGCTCTTAACTTAGTTTTAATAATTCGAAACATCATGCATATTATCGCGTTGTTTTTTATCTCTTTGTACGGTTTAGCAACCGCACAATATAGGTCGAGTTGAATGTCCGCGATCTCGCTTGTCAGCAGATTCCGCGACAATGTAATTTTTTTTAATTGATATTATAGCCAGTTAAGCGTATGCCACCGGCTAACAAACATTTATACTATAACTTTAACTTTTTGAACGTAAATAAAACTATAACTAAAACCGTCGTTTAACTCGAACATAAACTTTATCTATAGGTGTAGAATAATCCTACATCTTAGTGGTCCTTCGAACTTTCGTGTAAGCGGAACCAGAGTTCGCGAGTGTTACGTCATACTTGTGGATTACCTATTCCTGCACGCACGGACACCAACCTGTGGACACTGTCATCTGTCTACGTCACCTACGGCTGCAAACAGCATCTTCGCAGTGTGTGATCTTGTGCTCTTTTGCGATAGCGAATCGGTTCGGCCGGCCTCCCACAAGCGGGTCTCACCGGTTGAATTGAGACGAGAGCGCACATATCGTATTTAGTGTACAAGCGCGCACACCTGGTGAATAGCAGTCGGAACCTTTTAACGTCAACATGAGCAACATCGAAGATCTATTAGCAAACCAAAACCAAGTTATTGAAGCGATGCAGCAACTCCTTCGTAACTTCAAGAAAGATCCAACTGATCGCAAAACTTTAACTTACATCAAGAAACGTCTAGAAACGCTCGATTCATATTGGACGGAATTTCAAACAAACCATGTACAACTGTGTGCAGCTGAAAACCGGAACTATACTTATTTTTCCGAAAACTACTACGAAAACTCAAAAAACTTTTACAACGAAGCGCGTACAACAATTGAACAAGCTAAACTAAGTGAAATATATACAAGAGAAAAGTCACCGCTGAACCCTAAACTGCAAGTAAGTGAACCTGCAACGTCTGGTGAATTTTCTACCACTTATCAACCACAACAAAAACAATCGAAACAAGAGCAATCAACGAACCAAACTTTTTCCCGAGGTAACGCTAGTAAGGCGGAAGAAATGTTACGAAAACAACGTAGCAACTTTAAGGCGTTTTCCAGAACACTCGCTGCTATCGACTTAGAAGAGATTAACGAAAGGTGGGAATTTGAAGATACTTTAAAGAACATGGAATCAAGATGGAAAACAATCGACTCACTGCATTGGGAGCTTGATAGTGAAGTGATAGGAGAACAAGAAGAGTACGAAAAATTGTTTGAAAAATATGAAAAACAGTATAAGTCAATGAAAAAAGCACTTAACACCAAAATGTGGTCTGCGTCACATAAAGAAAAATCAACACCCGTAATGGAGCTGCCTGTCTTCAGTGGCGCTTACCAGCACTGGACCTCCTTCAAGGACTTATTCATCGAAACTATCCACTCTAATCCAACGTTATCAAAAGCGCAGAAGATGCAGTTCTTGAAGTCGAAGGTCAAGGGCGAAGCTGAAAAACTTATCCAGCATCTAACAATCAGCTCAGACAATTACAATGTTTGCTGGGAAATACTAAACAATAGATACAACAACAAAAAACTTATTTTCTCTTCTCACCTGAATACTATGCTAAACTTACCAACTATACAGTACCAAACATCTATCTCTATTAAAAGAGTGCATGATACAACGAACGAATGTCTCAACGCCATAAAAAACCTTGGCGTTGATATTTCTACATGGGATCCAATTTTAGTGCATCTCTTATCACAAAAATTGGATACAGACACCTACAACGATTATATTGAAAGTCTGAAGCAACCAAGAGAGCTGCCCAGTCTTACAGAGTTTCTACTTTTTTTGGAAACTAAATTTACATCATTGGAGTCTTCGCGACGAAAACAAGAGCGACCATCGACTGATCAACAACAACGTGGTCCATCAAACAACAAGTTCCAGCCTACATACAAAGCATTCAGCGCTAACCAAAATTTCAATTCAAAACCGAAAACTTTTAATAACTCTACAAATAATAATTACTCGACATTGAACAAAATGACGTCGAAAAACATTCCAAGCCACGTAAAATGCCCACTCTGCAGTAATGAACATGGATTATTTCACTGTAACGAGTTCATTAAACTACATTTGTTCGACCGCAGGAAATTGATTGCGAAACACAACTTATGTAGAAATTGTTTGTTCGATCACAAGGGCAAACAATGCAAATCTGAGAAAAGATGCAGGCAGTGTGATGAACAGCACCATACTTTGCTTCATCAAGATACAACTTTTATCAAACCATCAAACAACAACATGGAAAAAACTCACAACCAGAATGCTTCGACCTCAAGTAGTCATGCTTCGATGGAAGACATATCAGAAACACTTTTGGCTACCGCTCAAGTCAAGGTCAAGACTAACGATGGCTCGGAAATCGTTCTACGAGCGCTGATTGATCAGGGATCCCAAGTTTCCCTAATTACTGAAAACGCCGCTCAGATGCTCGAATTACCTCGACAGAAATGCAAAGGAGTAATTTTCGGGGTCGGAGCGAAAGAAAATAATTGTAAGGGTGCAATAACAATCACCTGTACTTCTATGCTTAGTAATCATACTTTCAACTCAGACGTCTACGTGATGCGCAACTTAATCAACAATCTACCAAACCGATCATTTACAAAACCATCAACATGGACACATCTGGCAGGTCTCCAGCTGGCGGACCCAGATTTCAACATCAGCCGTCCCGTCGACATCCTATTTGGGGCTGATATTTACTCTAACATCATACTAGGAGGAATAATTAAGGGAGAAGAAACACATCCGATCGCACAACAATCCCTTCTTGGCTGGATTCTGTGTGGTAATATGAGATCGTTCCAATGCAACGTTATACTAAACAATTTGGATGAAATCAGCAGATTTTGGACGATAGAAGATATTGCGGAGAGCTCTCAGATGTCTACGGAACATCTTAATTGTATACAACAATACCAATCAACTACAAAACGACAGGAGGATGGCCGTTATGTTGTACGGCTGCCCTTACACCCTGACGTCGACGAAAAATTGGGAGAATCACGAAAGAAAGCTGCTGCACAATTTCGCCAGCTAGAACAAAAATTTAGAAAAGCAGAAAATATAGAGAAAAATTATAAACTATTTATAAAAGAGTATGAAGAACTAAATCACATGAAACTTTGTGATAGTAACACAAAACCAAGCTATTATTTACCACACCACTGTGTGCAGCGCGCTGAGTCATCAACAACGGCCCTGCGTGTTGTTTTTAATGCATCGGCCAAGACAACGTCGGGAGTAAGTCTAAACGACTTAATGTACCGCGGACCTAACTTACAAACAGACCTACAATCTCTTATTTTGAAATGGAGACTATACAAGATTGCACTTACTGCTGACATCGAAAAAATGTTCCGGCAAGTGTTGGTAAACGAGGAAGACCAGAAATATCAAAAAATCCTGTGGAGAGATTCGCCTGATCAGCAAATTAGGGAGTACGCACTGACAACCACTACGTACGGAACCAAAGCCGCTCCGTATTTAGCTATGATGACTATAAAACAACTAGCCGAAGACGAGAGAAACAACTACCCTGAAGCCGCAGCCATCATAGAAACATCTTTCTACATGGATGACCTACTTTACTCGTCCGATGACCTTGAAACTGCAACACGCATCAAAAATGACCTTAAAAACCTACTTATGTCCGGTGGGTTTAATTTACGAAAGTGGTCATCAAACAACCCTAAACTTTTAGATGACAACCCTATAAACAATGAACAACAAGCGTACGATTTTCGACACCAAGAGTCAACCAAAACATTGGGCCTGAGATGGAACCCAAAAGAAGACAACTTTACTTTCCAAATAACAATTGATATAAACTCAACTAAACGGGTCACAAAACGGTTGTTACTGTCAGAAATTTCCAAAATTTTTGATCCTTTGGGATGGTTATTTCCTGTAACAACAAAACTAAAACTTATTTTTCAACAAGTATGGCAAGAAAACTTAAGCTGGGACGATGAAATAACAGAAAATATTAAAAAAGAATGGTCGAAAATCAAAGGTCAGCTAACTGAAATTAACAAACTACAAATACCAAGATGGTTACAAGTGCAAAAACAGGATGAAATACAGTTGCACGGGTTCTGCGATTCGTCAGAAAACGCTTACGCTTGTGTGATTTATTGTAAGACCAAACAAAATTCAACAGTTATGGTAGCCGCAAAATCAAGACTTGTACCATCGAAGAAAACAATTTCACTCCCGAGACTCGAACTTTGTGCTGCCTTACTACTCGCCACACTGATGAAAAAAGTTCAAGAATGCCTACCTAACCACAAAATCACGTTATACGGCTGGTCAGACTCCACTGCTGTATTAGGGTGGCTACACGGTGATCATAGCCGTTGGAAAACATTTGTATCGAACAAAGTGAAGAAAATAGTGACTACGATGCCTTCAAACTGCTGGCACTATGTTAAATCGTCGGAAAACCCATCTGACTGCGCCAGCCGAGGTATAACTCCAATTCAGCTGAAAGAACATCCCTTATGGTGGCACGGACCCCATTGGCTGCGAACTTTTCAACCTGGAACAGAAAATTACAAGATTAGTTACGAAACAAACGAAGAAATTAAAATAAACAAGCAACTACACACAAACGTCACCACCAAACGTCACACGTCTGACGTCATCGACAATATACTTACTCGAAACAGCTGTCTGGGTCGAGTTACACGAGTCGTCGCATGGATACTAAGAACGGTATCGCGTGACAAACATCGACCACAGTACCTAACTATACCGGAACTTAGAAAAGCAAGAAATATTATAATTAAACATATTCAACTTACCTCATTCGAAGATGAAATTTCCAAGCTAGAACAGAAGAAAGAAGTGGACAGAAAAAGCAAACTCTTACCTTTGAACCCCTTTTTGGATCAAGATGGACTTCTCAGAATGGGAGGACGTATCAGCCACGCCAACATCCATGAAGATCAAAAACACCCCATCATTATTCCACACGAAGGTCATTACACTGATCTCTTAATCGATCAAGCTCACCTGATTACATTTCACGGAGGGGCCCGCCTTACAACAGCAAACTTAAGAAAACGATATTGGATTATCGGCAGCATTAGGGCTGTCAAAAAACGACTTCATAAATGCGTGATTTGTCGAAAACAAAATCCACTAAAACAACAACAGCTGATGGGTGAGTTACCCGCGGCAAGGTGCAACCCTACAAGACCGTTTTATCACACCGGTGTTGATTACACTGGGTACATCGATGTGAAAACCAACAAAGGCCGAGGCGTAAAAACAACAAGGGGTTACATAGCTGTCTTCGTATGTATGGTGACGAAGGCAGTGCACTTAGAATTGGTCTCGGACCTTAGCTCATCATCCTTTTTATCAGCCCTGAAAAGATTCGCTGCCAGGCGTGGAGCTCCGCAACACATGTACAGCGATAATGGCACAAATTTCGTTGGAGCTAACAACATACTGAAACAAGAATTTATCAATCTGAAAGAACTACTCGATCCTCTATTCTTCGCAGCGATAACTGACATGCAAATAGAGTGGCACTTCAATGCCCCGTCGTGGCCGAGCTCAGGAGGAATTTGGGAGGCTTCTGTGAAGAGCCTAAAGATGCATCTCCGCCGCGTCATTGGTGAACAGAAGCTCACATATGAAGAGCACTCAACACTTCTATCCCAACTCGAAGCCTGCCTCAACAGCCGACCACTGCTACCACTAAACGAAGACCCGGACGATTTTGACTACCTGACGCCGTCACATTTTCTTTCAAGTGGCCCTACACTAACTATTATTGAAACTGAAACTGATGAACGCACGCGATGGCAACTTGTACAAAAAATCTACAAAGATATTTGGAAGAGATGGCAGTCTGAGTATTTAACTCAGTTGTCACCACGCAGCAAGTGGCGGCAAGCGCGAGAAAACATGAACATCAACGACGTCGTAATTATTCACGACGCCAATTTACCAGCTGGGAAATGGGCACTGGGAAGAGTGGTCGAGTTACACCCAGGAAAAGATGGTTACGTTCGAGTGGTTACCATCAAAACAAAAAACGGAACAATGAAACGCCCTATTATCAAACTATCGAAATTACCCGTATCATCAAAACCTGAAAACAAAGAAAAATCTGTCAGATCAACAAACGAAGTTCTGAGCAGTGAAAACAAACAACAAAACGAACAAAACCCACAACAAAACGAACAAAACCAACAAACAAACATAACTATTAACAAGAAAACAAAAAGTAGATCATGCAATTTGATATGGGCCATCTTATCACTATTGACAATTATAACACCCGCTCAGTGTAACTACATCCTTACCAACATAAATAGTAGCCAAAGTCTCTATTTTGACAAGATAACGGACATGCATCTTATGCGCGACGAATGGAAACTGATTGTGTATTATGATATGGATCCCTACTGGCATGGCATAGAAACATTCAAACACTATATTGCAAACTTAGAAAACATATGTTCCACTACCGAGAATCGACACCAGTGCGACGTCATCCTACTACAACTACGTCACGCCTACACCGAGTTAAACTACTATAGTAAAATGCTCCTTAGTCAGCAAGAAACAAACTCAAGACGGCGTCGCCGGGGGCTTATCAATGGCATTGGCTCTATAGGATACAGTCTATTTGGTTTACTTGATCAAGAATTTGCTGATAAATACGAAAACGACATTAAACTCATAAAGGAAAACGAAAAGCATCTTGGTCAGCTCTGGAGGAACCAAACTTCGCTTGTGGAAGCTGAAAACAATTTATTAAAACGAGTTGAAGAAACTATCGATCGACAACATAAAATGTATAACCAACACCTCGTCGCGCTTGATAAGGCCGCGAACACAATGGCGACTGAAATGAAATATGTGAAGCAACTTAGCGATTTTACACTCACATCGATTATCGCAAACAACATTTTAGAGAATTTAAAAGGACTACAGGAAACACTTTTGGATACGATAACGGAAATTCATTACGGAAAATTTGACATTCATCTACTAAGTCCTAAACAATTAGCAAAGGAGCTGAATATAATTTCAGGACACCTTTCAAGCGATTTAACTTTGCCGATCGAAAACATACAAACTGATTTAAGAACACTTTACCATTTGTTGAAAGTAAAAGCAAGAATGACTAAAAACTATTTCATTTTCGAAATCAAAATTCCTCTCGTAACTCGTGATAATTATGAGATATACAGTTTAATAGCGATTCCTCAAGAAACTGAAGAATATATGGTAAAGATAAGACCGCTCGCTGATCATATTGCCATAAACTTAAAGAAAGATGCTTACATACCCTTAACAGAACTACAATCTTGTATACCATATAACCACAAAACTCTGATGTGTCCTTTGCAACAACCAATTTATCACCTGAAGACAGACGAAAATCTCTGCGTCAAAAAAAAGGTACAGATCAATGTGAAACATCGCATACAATATGTACTGACATGTGGACACCACTTAATAAAATAAATACGTACTTATTTTTCTGCTGTGGACAACGAACAATAAGAATCATATGCGAGAATCAGGTTGCAGCCGAACGCGTCAGCAAGGCCGGCGTTATCGCACTCGGGGAAGGATGCGTCATCAAGGGCGAAACCTTCACGATATATTCGCATACGCTGCAGTCTAATACAATGACAGTACAATCACCTGTACTCAAGGTTGACATACATCCGATCAACAACATCTTTAACACAAGTATACCATTAGTCCAACTTAAGGGAAATGGATCAGACTTTAAATATTTTGGAAAAGAATTTGACGTCATTGACAAGCGCATCCAACAAATGAAGAGCAAGGACGTCAGTGAACTAATAACTGACACAGCTAGCCTCAGCACACATGACGTACACCAGTACATAGTATTGTACGTACTGGCCGGCGTGATACTGATCACAGCAGGCACCTACCTTTGGCGGCGCGGACGAGCGCGCTGCACCGCAACTATCTCTTCAACAGCAAGCCGTGATCACCCACCTGCCGAGCCTCCGATCCCATTGACACAACGTCCGCAGGGGTCGCTCAAACAGATTCGCACTACCAATGAAACAGCTATGGGACGAGAATCAATTGCGGGTCCAGCTCGTATCCACGGCCGCATAAACAAATCTACGTCACCGGTCATAAGAAAACTATTCAATGACAGTGATAGTGCTTAGCGTAGTGTGTGATGTGTGAAATACTTAAGTAACTAGAGACTATAGTATCGACAACTTTATAATTATTTTATATCATTATATTTTTATATTTCATGCTTGAACTTGTATTGCTTTATAAATAATTTAAAAAATGTATCTTGTCTCATCTCGCCCTCGGGAGCATGTACGGTTTAGCAACCGCACAATATAGGTCGAGTTGAATGTCCGCGATCTCGCTTGTCAGCAGATTCCGCGACAATGTAATTTTATTTAATTGATATTATAGCCAGTTAAGCGTATGCCACCGGCTAACAAACATTTATACTATAACTTTAACTTTTTGAACGTAAATAAAACTATAACTAAAACCGTCGTTTAACTCGAACATAAACTTTATCTATAGGTGTAGAATAATCCTACACTCTTAAAGAAATATCGAATGAAATACAAAAGTGTTGCAACAAATCTAAAATCGATACAATTTCCCGCAATACATTTCGATACTGTACATCAAATCGAGACACACTGTTAATGATTGACTCCATCTCTTCTCTACGGCTTGTGCTAGTGCTGCTATTTAAAACAAACAACATGGCCATGTAAAAAAAAGAAAAAAAAAATTAGTTTTCAAAAGTTTATTGTGAAAAATTGGCTAGACTAAGATTTTTTTTTTCAACTCATACGAGTTCTGGATATTGCATTCTCCCGATTTTCATTCATTTTGGTGCAGCTGCATTTTAGTGAAGACCTTATATGGAAATCTAGACCGTCTCCTTTACAGACATTTTTTGACACAATTGACAGTAGTACCTGTCAGTACTTATTTAATTTATTTTAAGTTTCCTTTGGGTTTTTAAAAGTAAATAATTTAAATATGAATCATACCAAAATATACCATAGACATGTATATACTTCGTTCAACGCCATCTAGTGAAGCTTTTGGAAGCTTTTTTTTAAATGGCCTCTCGGAAAATGGCTCATTGGTGGGATACCACCCTAATATGGATTTTAAATGTCAAATGAAGCCCATGCTCATATCCATATTTTCTATGGTAGCCCCCCCGGTTGATGGCCATTTTTTTTAAATTATTTACAACGGCAATTTACAATTTAGCACTTAGACTAGCCTTCATCACACCTGGTGGCCTACCACAAGCTCTTAAAGCAGTTATTTTTAAGTTGAGAGAGTGAGACGCCGCTATACGGCGTGTAGAGCGGCGTCTCACTCTCTCAACTTAAAAATAACTGCTATAAGAGCTTGTGGTAGGCCACCTGATGGTACAAGTTTACATGGTAATGTCAAAATTATTTACATTTTATTCTTCGCGATGAAGACTTTTTACGATTTAAGCACGCGTGACGTGTGTAAACATAATCCCATTTATTCATGTTTGATATATATTTTTCAGAATTATTCTTTTTCATTCATACGTACATTCGTAATACATCATCAAATCATTAATATACTAAAAACGCTAATTTCAACTTTTACTAATTAATAACCTTTAGTTAGATTGTCTCTTTAGCCACTTTCATTCAACATCATCATGAGCTAAAATGCAATAAGATGGCAACTTTAAATTCCATTTCGAGAGTTGGCAATACGTCTGAACATAGCCCAAAAAAATGGCGCCGTTTCAAAAAAGTTATGGTGTGCCGAACACATACAAATTTCTTGTGCGAACTATTTGAACACTTTGGATGGCACCGTTTATATATTACTAGCGGATCCTCGCGGTTTCACCCGCGTGGTACCCGTTCCCGTGGGAATATCGGGATAAAATATAGCCTATGCCACTCGGGAAGAACGTTGTTTTCATGGTTTTCGTATCATTTTCTAATGGTCAAAATTTTTTCTAAATCGGTCGAGTAGTTTCGGAGCCTATTCGATGCAAACAAACAAACAATCAAATCTTTCCTCTTTATAATATTAGTTTAGAAGTTTTGAGTTTTGAGACAGAAAATTGGTTTGTGTATCGTTCTTGCGGCCAAGCAAGGCACAAAATAAGGCCTTGGTTAAGTCCTATGATGAAATTTGGAATTTTGTTCTCACCTAAAATCTAATATACTATCCATACCTACTAATATTATAATAAATGCGAAAGTAAGACGGTTATCACTCGTTACGTAGGTACTGCCGCCGGTTTCCGCACAACCAGACGGAGAGAGAAGATGCAGCGTGAGTGTGTTATACACTGCGGATTTTGTGTGACAATCAAGATTCTACAGCCAAAGTTAAGAAGCGTACTACCACAAACCGGAGGGCTCCGATTTGTGGTAGTTCGCTTCTTAACTTTGGCTGTAGAATCTTGTCGTGAGGTGCAGTCTGAGAATCACCTTACACCTGTCAGCTAACTTTTTACGCCAAACTGACATTATGTGAAATAAATCTTGCATTAGCCAGAACCACGCCAAAAGATCCATCTTGTCTTGGATCGGCTATCCGCGATCCAGTCCCCCGCCCGCTCCTTTCACTCGACTCTGTTATGTATGACTGGAGAGTGAGAGGGTCGGGAACAAAGAGCTTACTAAATACTGAGGTAACTGGACATAGTAGTACCACAGTCTATATATTTCCCTTCCCGTAGTACTAACACTTTATTGTAGACTGTGGCTGTCTTCCGTCTCACCTACAATTTGAAACAAAACGTATGGTCATATGAGACAACAGACAGCCACCACCATGAAGCTCGACTTAATACTGAGGTAACTGGAGGGTGCAGTGAGAACAATTTTTTGTCCACCACAAATTACACAGTGGCTGTCTTCCGTCTCACCTACACTTTAAAAAAATACGTATGGTCATATGAGACAACTGACAGCCACTACATACATAAATGTCAAATTTGCTGGGGAGCTCCAGTTACCTCAGTATTAAGTCGAGCTTCATGGCCACCACCAAGAAATTTGTATGTTGTTGTCTCAGAACAATAATTTAGTTATTGTTCTGAGGTTGTTGTAGTACAGTTCCATGGCCACCACGTACTTAAATGTCAAATTTGATGGGTACACTTTTTTATTCAGGCTGAATATTCCAGTTTAAGGTTGAAACTCCTTGGTCGTGATTCGTGAATAACGAAGTTTCGGATTAACGAATGGATCGCGGAACATGGATCGTGCATCGAATTCGTTCACTTGGATCGCGCGAGGAACGCCTACTGCTTCTAATATGGAGTGTAGACTCCATAGCTACCATAGAGCTTCAGTACAGCGCAATCTTGCCTCGCGCGCCGTTAAGCGCGTTTGGTCTATTATTAAATAAAATAAACACTGTTTGGATTATTTTCAAAAAATAATATAAAACGCGAGTTGGACCAAACGCGCCTGAAGGCCGGACGCGATTGGAGCATATGGGATCATTTGGTGTGGCTCCGGCTATTTATTATGAAACACTGCTCGACTCGTAGCAAAAGCATTTTATTTTTGCGATGTTCATGAGAAAATACACAAAAGTTACATTGTAGGACGTCCTTCTTTTTATACTTTATTTAGATTTTAAATAAAAATATTGTGCACATATCATACTTTTATTTATCAAAATAATAAAATTAATTACAACTACCAACTTACAAAATATATGGTCAACAGCTTATAAAATCTATTTTTATTTATTTAAATTTACAATACTTACAAACTAAAATTACAAACTAAGAGCCTGCGCGCACTTGTGATTTCTAGTCGACCGATAGTTTAGTCGGTATCGTAAGACGATCGTGATTTAACTGTCGGCCGATAGTTGGGCGGCCTATATAACTTTCGTTGAATGCAGTGCGCGTGCTCACATAGTCCTTCATGCACATAACGACCGGCCGATAGTTATGCTGTACGATAGTTTGATCGAACAACTATCGGCCGATAGTTTGATCGGTCGATTTTTAATCGTCAGTGCGCGCACTGCCATTTAACTCTATACTGAATCCGAGAACGATGAAACTATCGCCCGATTAAAAATCACAAGTGCGCGCTCTCTCTGGCTCTTCACAAGTGCGCGCTGGCTATAAACGTCGGTCGTAAGTTTAAAAATATAAAAGTCATGTCATGTCTTCAAATGATCTAGCAGACTACTTTTTGGCTGCTTTCTGTCTTCTGTTCTCATTTTCTTTACTAGCCGTGGAGTCCCCACAGTTGTTGCTTCAGCCTTTCTCTTTGTGACCTGCGTGCAAAAATATAAAAGTAATTTGAAATAGTAATGATTGCATCTTTATCGATTGACAAAATATCTGCCGGCCTAGCATGAGCGGCTTTTATCACGCGATATGATATAGCACATCATGCTGTCTTGCTTACCCCACTAAGGTGTAAGCAAGACAGCATGACGTGCTATATCATATCGCGTGATATAATGATGTCATGATAGTCATGCTAGGCAGGCTGGAAAGATATTTCGTAAGTAGTAATATCTTCACATTGATGAAATAAACGCTGCCCCACAGCGCGTAAGAAGTATTAGAAAGATTCGACGCTTCCTTTAACGACTTAGTAGCTCAGCGGTCAGAGCATTCGCCACGAGATGAAAGATTACGGTTCGAAAATCATTTCATTTTCAATAATAAAAATTACATTGTGAATTGAAAATATTATAAGCGTGCTATCCACTGCGCCACGGTCTCTGAATACAACAAAAGTAAAAGTACTTTGATATACCTTAGGTTCTTTGTCCTCGCGATAGCAGCGAAGACAAAGTTCCTGTTGCTGGTGGGCACTAGCCCCACCGTGGGCGCGTCGTCGTCCACCGCCACCCGCGGGTTAACAGCGAGCCGTGGTGGTTTTGCTGGGGATTCAATCAATCAATTTGATATACCTTGGGTGCTTTGTCCTGGGGCGTGATAGCAGCGAAGACAAAGTTCCTGTTGCTGGTGGGCATGAGCCCCACCGCGGGCGCGTCGTCGTCCACCGCCACCCGCGGGTTAACAGCGAGCCGTGGTGGTTTTGCTGGGGATTCAATCAATCAATTTGATATACCTTGGGTGCTTTGTCCTGGGGCGTGATAGCAGCGAAGACAAAGTTCCTGTTGCTGGTGGGCATGAGCCCCACCGTGGGCGCGTCGTCGTCCACCGCCACCCGCGGGTTAACAGGGAGCCGTGGTGGTTTTGCTGGAGATTCAATCAATCACTTTGATATACCTTCGGTGCTTTGTCCTGGGGCGTGATAGCAGCGAAGACAAATGTCCTGTTGCTGGTGGGCACTAGCCCCAACGTGGGCGTGTCGTATTCCACCGCCACCCGCGGGTTAACAGGGAGCCGTGGTGGTTTTGCTGGAGATTCAATCAATCAATTTGATATACCTTGGGTGCTTTGTCCTGGGGCGTGATAGCAGCGAAGACAAAGTTCCTGTTGCTGGTGGGCATGAGCCCCACCGCGGGCGCGTCGTCGTCCACCGCCAGGGGGGTGGCCAGGGCCGCCAGCCGCGCCAGGGCGCCGCGCCCGCGGGTTAACAGCGAGCCGTGGTAGTTTTGCTGGGGGTTAATAGTAGATTGTACAACAAGTGCATAAAACGTACCATTTTACCCGAGACGTATATATCGAATAGATAGTCAATTCGAGGGTAAAATGGGTTTTGTGTACGAGTTATACACTCTGCTTTTCACTTCGAGTCTGAGGAAAATAAATAACAATATTGCAAAAAAGAAACAATAAAGACTTCGCCATATTGGCGGGAAGACTTTCTTTTTCTTTCTTTTTATACGTGGCAGTGGCACAATGACTTTAGCATAGATCGTACTTAGTCCATAATGCTCTTGAAATACTTATTACTTACAAAACTCATTAATTTTGTCTAGTTTTATTAATTTAGTAATTTAAGATGGATTGTGTACAAAATTAAAGAAACAGAATGAAATAACAAGTTTATTTAACGAAGTTTAATTGCGTGTGTGACTGTTTACCTGACGACCATTGTCTTAGAGTCTGAGACTTTAGACGAAGATTTTACTTTATGCACTAGAGCATAAAAAGCGATTTTATGCAGCCTATACCCAACATAAACACGAACTTTACGAGCATGAGATGTGAAAAATAGTTTTTATTAAACTTTGAGAAGACCCAGCAGGGGGCTACCGGCTAAAAAATATGGATAACTATTTTTCCGCCCGCGGCTTCGCCCGCGTGGACTACACGATGTTATCCCGCGGGAATGTGACATTTTTCCGGGGTAAAAGGTAGCCTATGTTCCTCTCCAGGCTCTAAAGTATCTGTGTCCCAAATTTCAGCCAAATCCGTTCAGCCGTTTTGGCGTGATTGAGTAACAAACATACAAACATCCAAACATCTAAACTTTCACATTTATAATATTACTAGCTTTCCGCCCGCGGCTTCGCCCGCGTGGACTACACGACGTTATCCCGCAGGAATGTGACGTTTTTTCGGGATAAAAAGTAGCCTATGTTCTTCTCCAGGCTACAAAGTATCTGTATCCAAAATTTCAGCCAAATCCGTTCAGCCGTTTTGGCGTGATTGAGTAACAAACATCCAAACATCTAAACATCCAAACATCCAAACATCTAAACTTTCACATTTATAATATTAGTAGGATATAGTAGGATAAATATTGGACACCATCACATACATTGTTCCAATACCAAAGTATAGTAGCTTATGCACTAGTAGAAATTGGAAACAACGACGGGTACCACATACACCCAGACATATACATAAGGAAATATTGAAAAGTTCGATTTCAATATTTAAATAGTAGTAGATATAAATATACTTAGCATTGCAAATGCAAAAAAAAAAATTTGCTGTGGCGAAGAGTCTATGGAATGGGCCATGCACCACGCGGGCGCAGTGCGGATTGGTGGGTATTAAGGCGCTACTCGGAAAAAGTATGGACTTTTTGATTTAAAACTATAGGACGGTTACAGTTGTTACAAATCTGGTATTAAAAGATATATATTTCTTCATACCTTTAGCTAGAATCGTATAGTTTCAAAAACACGATTTTATGATTTTGCATCGACACTTTTTCTTTTCGAAAAGACCTCTAAAAAATACGAAACTTCAAGATTATTTGTAAATGGGGTTACTTACACTATTGGAAATTGGTTTAATTAGTGGACACTAATAATATTTAGGATCGTATAGAAGCATTTTTTTAAAAATCGCTTTAGTTTTTTAATACGCAGTGATTTTGTGATTTTTTAGTCGAATCTGCAAGATCGGTCTCGCTCCCGCGCGCGTCGATTTCTCATTGCTATCTCGCTTCAGCATAACTTTTCCGAGTATCGTCTTAACGACTGCAAACACAGCCGGAACCAACGGCTTAACGTGCCTACCGAAGCACGCAGGAGCGCGAGATGAAAAGTTGTTGGTCACCCATTCCGTGACCAACCATTTCGAATATTATAAATGCGAAAGTTTGTGAGTATGGATGTCTGGACGTTTGTTACTCTATCTCGCAAAAACTACCAAACGGATTTGGATGAAATTTGCAACAGAGAGAGATTATAGGCTGGGATAACACATAGAATACTTTTCATCCCGATATTACCACGGAAACGGGAACCACGCGGGTGGAACAGCGTGAGATATAATATTAAATTGATTAAAAGGGTGACTATCACCAAAATTATTTAAACGTGATTAACGCTAAACGTGTTTAAATCGTTTTTCTGTCTCTGTCACATTCAAACAGATGACAGAGACAGAACTATGTTTTAAACACGTTTAGCGTTAATCACGTTTAAATATCAGTGGTGAAAGTCACCCTAAGACCCGATTTCACCAATGATATTTAAACGCGATTATCGCTAAAAGCGTTTAAAACGTATTTCTGTCTCTGTCACATTTAAACAGATGACAGAGACAGAACTATGTTTTAAACACGTTTAGCGTTAATCACGTTTAAGTATCAGTGGTGAAAGTCACCCTAAGTACTACAATATAATACTTACTTGGAACACTGAGAATGGTTTCTTAGGACTTGGTACATCCTTCGTGATCTTTTTCTCAGGAATGGTTGGGAGTTCAGTGGTTTCGACCACGGTTTTGTTGTTGACTTCCTCTAACACGCTGGACATAGTTCGAGACAGCAGGTTGGCCTTTATTATAGTGGACCTGGTTATGCTGACATTGAGATCATCTTTTTCTTCACCATGTGATTTCTGCAATAATAATATAAGGATTATAAAGACATTATTTTGACAATGAACTTTCTTAAATAACCCCTCTGTCCACTAGGATCCCATGCTTTGGACCCCATAGGATCCTAAGATATTTTTTTCCACCTCTTGACTCCCATGGGATGGGATCCGAAGATTATATATTGTCCTCGTTTCTACTATATGCTATTTTTAACATGAAATTCAGTATTGTTAGCTTTAAATAGCACAGTATTATTAGCGCCTGCGATTGCGTTGCGATAGTTAAGATTCTTTTCACTTCTCATGCTCGTAAAGTTCATGTTTATGTTGGGTATAGGCGGCATAAAATCGCTTTTTATGCTCTAGTGCATAAAGTAAAATCTTCGTCTAAGTCTCAGTCTCTCAGACAAAGGTCGTCAGGTAAACAGTCACACACGCAATAAAACTTCGTTTAATAAACTTTATTAATAACTAACGTATTTCATTCTGTTTCTTAAATTTTGTACATAATCCATGATAAATTATTAAATTAATAAAACTAGGCAAAATTAATGAGTTTTCTAAGGAATAAGTATTTCAAGAGTATTATGGACTACGATCTATGCTAAAGTCACTGTGCTGCCAATGCCCGTATAAAAAAAAGAAAAAGAAAGTCTTCCCGCCAATATGGCGAAGTCTTTATTTATTCTTTTTTGCAATATTGTTATTTATTTTCCTCACACTCGAAGTGAAAAGCAGAGTGTATAACTCGTACATAAAACCCATTTTACCCTCGAATTGACTATCCACCCTCGCCTACGGCTCGGATGGATATATACGTCTCGGGTAAAATGGTACCTTTTATGCACTTGTTGTACAATCTACTATTAACGACCTCCATAGCCGAGTGGAGTTCGCACCAGTTTTTGAGGTGCCGCTATCTCTGATTTTTATTATTCAATTTGACGACTCTGTATGAAATATAACAGGGTTTCCGATTGCCATAACACAGGTTCTACTTAGTTTGGAATTGGAGTAATGTATGGTGCCCAATATACCAAGGTTGTTCAAGGGATGTGACGATAAATCTTTATTTACTTCTCGCGCTTTACTTTGAAACGCCAAAAAGTTTGAATCGGGATGTTCCCTCAAAACCGTAATAGGGCAACATTGCTGATTATAAGAATCTATTATTAGTACTAAACAGAAGAGGTGCTACAATAAATAGAAACTAGTAGTTTTTATATTACCAATTGCTTCAAAAACATTTCTCTCTCGTGCCTTTGTTTTCGCCACTGTTCTTCCGATTCGAATTCTTCCTCTTGAGTGTCTGCTAATTCATCCGGAAGTGGGCCGTCCACCTCCTCTCCATCTGGAAATAAATCAAAACAATGCCGAATTGAACATTAAAAACATTAGAGAAGCCCGTGGCGCAGTGGTTGGCGCATTCGGCCGGCGATCGTTGAAGTTAAGCAACTTGCGCAATGGTTGATCACGGGATGGGTGACCAAAAACTTTCATCTCGAGCTTCTCCGTGCTTCGGAAGGCTAACGTGCCTTCCGAAGCACGGAGAAGCTCGAGATGAAAATTGTTTGCCGTTGGTCCCAGCTGCATTATTTGAAGTGGTTAATTAATACCCACCAATCTGCATTGGGCCCACTCGGTGGGTCATGGTTAGTGATGGGTCGCGACAAAATTCTCCAAGTGAGAATATTCCCCAATCGGGAATATTCCAGAATTTTCTCTATAAATCGAGAATATTCTCAGGTCAAGGAGAATTTAAGAGAATTTAAAATTGGTTGAAGATTTTCTTATTTTTAGGAAAACATGTATTTTTTTGAGTTTTTGAACCACAATGATATAGTATAAAATAAGTAGGTATCTCAGTTAATTTAGCTAATAATTATCACAGCACCATCGTTTTTGCTTGCAAGTAAAAATTGATTTTAAGTTTCCACCGCAATATTTTTTATGTAAGAACGCTTTGTTTAGTCGCGCTAGTAGCGTAGCATGTCCACGCCCCCTCCCCAAGCCCCGGCCCGCTAGCCACTCACCGCCCCGCCATTAAGATTTTTTTCATGTTGGTTTTGAAGAATTTGAATTATTTAGAGTTGTTAAGTCTTAAGATCTTTATTAAAGCGGATTGTTTGAAAATACTGATGTCAATTTTATCGCCAAAATGAATTATTAAACTTTGCAGGAAATTAAAAAAAAAACTTACGACAATTTTCTTCGAAATATTCTCGCTTAGAAGAATTTAACCTCAGGAAAGACAATATCTTAAATTTTCTGTGTGAAATATTTATAAATAAAGCAGAAATACAATCGCAGTTCTATTAATTTATTCAGATTATTGATATAGTCATCCAATTTATAAATTCTCTTCCAAAAGAATATTCTCGAGAACTTAACAGCAAAGTTCTCACTGAGAGAACATTCTCGGAAATTTCCCATCATTATCATCGTCCATCCTCCTTATCCATCCATAAGGAAGGCACTGCCTCAGCAGTGGGGACATTAAATGGCTGATGATGATGATGTTTTCCTTATGAACATAAATGTTCGTCTTTTATGGAGCCTGGCATATACATTCTGGCATGCCCTGTTTCTTTAAAAATCATTTTTAAAGTCACATAAGTACCTGCATTTCGCCAGCGGAATTTCCGTTGTCGTCCTCCGGCGCCCAAATCGCCATCCTCGAAGAGCAACTCTTGAATCAGTCTTACTTCACGCTTGTCTTGGTCGAGGACGTCTCGCCTGTAAAAGACGAGTACCTATTATTATAGAGCGCACTTCAAAGATGCACTCTTATTTCTTATCGCTTTCTGTCATTTTTGACATTCGATCATGAAATTCGCAACCTTTTTCTCCGTTTAAAATTCTGAGATGAGTTGCCTAAGAACATTTACTTCGGATATTAGAACCAAATTGAATTCATGTCGATACAACAAGCGATACAACTCTTTAAACATAGTAACATCCAGGCACAGACCGAACACAAATTGATAATTACTTGCATTGCATTACTTGAAAATTATCTCAGGTGAAGATTGAACGACGACGACACGTTGCAAACGGCTTATGGGCCGTAACGGCTAACGCTCCGAACTTCGGCAAGTCTACCGGGCTTCAAATAATAATACAGATAAATCGAGCCCCAATCACGCCAAAACGGCGAACCTCGATTCATGATATCACAAGAACATCGACATCTTCCAAATAACTTCGGCAAATAGTAGGTACATTAGGAAATTCTGTAGGTACTTTGATTTATCTGTTTTAAGTTGAAGCCCGGCAGATTTGCCGAAGTTCGGAAAGTTAGCCGGTAGGGCCCCAGATCGTAGTCTGCAATGATTACCTACCGCAAAATGTCATTATAGAGGCATTTTAACTAAAACAGAACCGCTGGACCTGGGGCTTTGAAAACCGCTTGAGCCGAAAGAGATGGCGTTATAGGCAATGTATAGTCCAGCCCTTGAATCAACATTAAACTGAGACGCTTCTATGGTTACCAAGGGACTTAAGAAGCCGGTGTGTTATGGGAACCTCTGATGAGTTCCGTAATGTAGTACTCTGAGCCTTGTTGGAAAATTAGTTAGTTACGCAATATTTCATAGTTGACAAAAGTATCTGCCCAAACTGGGCCCGCAGTTTCCCCTGCTGGAACACTTCATCATTTTCCTCCTCCCGCTCCATGCGGTCGAGCTTGGCTTTATCTTCATCCCCAAAAGGCAGAACTAAGTTCTGGAGATGAATGGCCGCCCATTCATCTCCGTAACTTAGTTCTGTCTGCCTTTTAACCTATTCTTGGATAAAGTCACAGTCACGGTGGCTGTTAACTCTAATAATAACATGTGTATCTGCCTGAGATATACTTGTAAACGGCACTGTTGGTAAACATGGTCCTTCGAGCCGGATCGTCTACTATGAAATGTCATTTTGTACAATGCAATGGTAACGAAACCGTTGGCCTGGTCACGCATAGCTCCCATCCCAAGTGACTTAAGGACACTATAAAACACCGGCTGGGACCTGCTGGAAACTTAGTAAGACAAGTCTGTGAAAATTTGTGAATGGCTTTTAGTTATTTATCCTACTGTAATTTATAATGTAATAATTAGCTGTAAGTTTTCCTAACCAAATAAAATAAAATATTTCATAGTTGACATACATGTGTATCTGCCCCAACTCCGCCTGCAGCTTGCCCTGATGGAAGACTTCATCGTCGCCTTCCTCCCGCTCCATGCGGTCGAGCCCGGCTTCATCTTCATCCCCAGATCCCGCCCACTCGTCTTCAGAACTCAGTTCAGCCTCTTGCTCGAAGAAATCAGCCACCTTACGCTTCTTCTTCTGTTGGGGTTTCACTTCGATCTTGAAACATAGAAATAGTAATTGTAAGAAACAGAATTACAACACCCGTTATTTATTACAGGGTGTTTTTTTAGAGGCGGAGAACTTTAAATTATTACTACTGTTTTTTGTGAGAGCCGATTTGACAGTTCTTGGTTGTTAGGGTTAGTGGGGTTTGACAATAATTCATCATAAATAGACCGGGGAACGTTTCCTAATTGTTATAAAAATTTGAAATAATTTGCTGAAAAACACATTTTGGTAAGTGTATCATTTTACGAAATGACCTTTCTTTAATTTGTTAGGCTTTTAAGGCTAACTCGTAAACAGAAAAGAAAAAAACGCATTTTATTTAAAAAAATCACATTCAAGTTAATCGTTTGTTTAATTACCATAGGTGGCCAAATTATTAGGGACAGTACTGAGATTTTTTATTTTTACAGTTCAGTTGAATTTCTGTAACAAATGATTGGTTGTAGGTCTCTTATGTATTTTTTAAATGATTTTGTACTCTATTGAGATCATAAAAACTAATAATAAATATACAAAACTGTTATAGTTTCTTTGTATAAGTATATATTATACTGATAGACGTAACTAAAGTAAGTTTTAATATGTATTTTGTAATGCCGCCTTTTGCTGCAATGCTCTTAATGCACGCTTTTGCATTTTCCTGTAGTGTGGGGTTGTTTTTTCATTCTCGGATGATAGTTTCTATCAACTGCCGCTTGGTGTAAATTAGTTCTTTCGCCATCACCAGTCTGGTGAGTTCCCACATAGAGAACTATGGGGTTTATTTCTGGCGATTTCCCAGACCGTGGCAAAACAGAGAAATTTCTATTATCCAAGAATGCAGTCACACTTCTGGCTTTATGGCAAGAAGAAGAGTCATGCATAAAGATGTAGTAGTTATCAGGTAACCATTAAAAAACCTACGGCAGTAGGTGAGTTTCTATGAGTTGCTTGTACTGGTCCAAGACCAGTAAGTACAAGCAACTCATTGTCCTTTCATGGTCCTTTTAACAATGTATAGGCGCCCCATGCCTTAGGCTGAGATGCCAGACTACACCATGACACTAACGGATTGTTTAACCCTCTCCACTCTCCACTAGGCAATCTGCGTGGATTTTTTTCCCAGGGCGTCGTCGTCTCACAAAAGAACTTTCGTCAACCAAAACCTGAAATGTTGACTCGTCGGAAAAACACACCTGTAAAATTACAGAATTTATAGAAGAAAATCGTTAAAGACCTATTAAACTACTCAAAAAAGTTTTAATTATTCGACTCCAACCTGCAACAGTTATATTTTGATGTTGTCTAGCCCAGTGCAGTATTTTCTTTTTCATAGGATGGGTTAGGTCTTAGGCGTGGATTTTTGGTAGGTCGCCCCGACCCATCAGATTCTGTTCGACCAACCGCCTCCGTATTGTCCTTTCCGAAATATTTACACCATCGTCGTTCATCATCATGGTCAATCGAACAACGCTCTTTTTATAATTTTTGAGGCAGATGTCTCTGATTTTTCTATCAGTATGAAGAGTGGTGATCCTTTTCCTGACACATTTGCCATCGCGATTTGTTTCTAGAGGTTTTCTGTTGTAAATTTTAGTTTTTATTATATTAACGGCAGACTTTGAAACCCCAGCAATAGCTGCTATGTCTCTTTGGGAATGTGTAGAATGCTGTGACAACGTTTGTATCTCTCTACATTTTCTTGGAGACAATCCAGCCTTAACTTTTCAAAAAAACTAGAAAATTAAAGTTATCGCGTCGAGTAGACATTAATACAATGTAAATTCATAGACAAAACAGCATGAATGTTGTTTTATGAACAATTAGTTACCTTATATGGTTATTTAGGACAAGAAAGTCGGTTAAAACTAATAAAAAATATAACAAACAAAAACACTACAAAACCGCGCTTTTTTTTAAAAATATCTATATGGGGAGAAATGTCACATTATCGACAGATGAATCGCATATCCTGTGTAGCCACTTGCCAAAAACAATAATAAAGATACCAGTAGCAATATCAAACAAAATAAACTTTAAAAAACAACATAATTTACAGAAACTAATATTACAAACTATAAATTACATAAATATGAGCACTGTCCCTAATAATTTGGCCACCCACTGTATATCGTTATAAAGCAAATGTTTCCACACAGCACAAATACAAGAAAAAGAAGATAAGATAGTGTTATTGAAGGTTTATGTTAAATAAACATTAAATGAAGTACCTCATTCTCTTCAGAATCATATTCTACCAGTCTCTCTCTATCTTCCTCGTTATTTTGATCGTCACCATTTTCTGACATTAAATCTTCACAACCTTGGTCACTATATTCATTATCTTCATCATCTGCAATAGAAATAAAGTTAAACTTTAGTGTATTACATACAAAATATAATTTAAAAATTAATAATTATAACCTTTTAATTACGCCTACCTGAAATCTGCAAAGCGCGCTTTTCAAGCCTTTTCTTTTTTAACTTCTTCTTCTCTTTATCGCTGATAATTGCATTCTCATTTGTATCGTCATCGGAATCAATGACAAATTTCTTCTTGAGTTGAGTGTTATTTTCACTATGCTCATTATCTTTATTATGACTCTTAGTATCAAAGAAAAACTTCATAGGTTTTGTCGATTCAAATTCAGGTTCATTCAGTTCATCAAGTACAGATTTCAAGATATCTTTATCCCTTTTCTCAATTTCGTCGTTTTTCTTATTAGCTTTTTCTGATTCGTCTTCTTTCTTCTTAACGTTTTCAAGAATACATTCTTGAGTTATCTCGGTGCTAGTATTAGTGACATCTGGTTGTGAAACAAACTCGTTATCATAAAATTTGCCGGTGCACATGTCTAAAATGTCTTGCCCAATCGCCTGTGACTCAACGTTTTGTGATTGCATGGAAGGTTTGAATTCGATATAATTTTGAGAAAAAGTTCCGGAACACATACCTACTACTGCATCTAAGTTGTCCTGTAAAGCAATAAGAAAAATCGTATTATAGAAGGAGAAGACTCATTGACCGATCGTGTAAAATAAATCCTTATAGCACAATAATATGTCAGGTGATGAATGTCTCCATCAATACGATTATTTTTTACTACAGGGTCAGCCACTAAATAGCTAAAATAAAGACTAATTTTCCATGGAAAAATCTGGTCTGGACCAAAATATGTAGGTATATGGAACAGCTAATTTTCTTTTCGCGATTTCGTGGCTTTGTATTTATAATTGTATTGATGGACACATTCATCCCCTGAGATATTAATTTGTACTAAGGGTAAACCCTTTTACACAATCGGTCAATGAGTCTTCTTCACTCCATTCTTCACACTTCACTTTGTTTGTGGTGTATAATACTACAAAATACTTACATCAAATGTCTGTGTTTCGGATATTACACTAATCTTTTCTTGACTACCTATATCCATTTCTAAACCTTTTGACAGAACCGAGTTAGAAGTCATGATAGAAAATGTCTGTGAGCCCAAATCAACATCGTTGTTATCACTAATCGCATTAGTGGTTTTAACGTCGTTCGTAGGTTTGTTCACTACACTTTCTTGACTAGTGAACAAATCTTCAGAATTGGCTTTAGGAACTTGAGCTAACTGGAGATCATCATCTGAAATTAAATAAAAATAAAACTATTAGGTATGCCAACCACTTTCTTTCTCAAATTATGTAATGTTAAAATGTCCTTTGTCTTGTACCTTGGGATTCACTAATACTATCACTTTTACATAATTTAGTAATTTCCTTTTCATTTAGTTTATCAACATCTACTGGCACTGTAACATCAGATTCTTTATCAGACTCTTGATTTTCTTCCTTATCAATTTGGTTAGAAATACTGTCTGTAGCATGTTGATTGTTTGATTCAAGTGGCTGATCATTAACTTTATCGTTGTTGGGAGTAGTTTCATCATCATCAGAATCTTCAAATGCTTTCAAAATCCTACCCTTTTTGGGTTTAGTTTCTTGTTCTACTTCAGACTCTGAAGATTGTTCGTCATTACTTGAATCATCATCACTTTCGTCATTTACTTTATTACTCTCAGCTGTGTTTTCTTCGCCAAATTCTGCTTTGTCATCATTGCCGTCATTTTCTGCATCATCATCAATGCCGTCATTTTCTGTCTCATCATCTGACTCTTCAGCTTCGTCTTCAACCAATGGGTTCTTTTTCCTAGGTTTATCTTCAATTAACACATCATCTTCAATTTCTTCTTCCTCCTCCTCGCTTGATGACGAAGCTTTGATTTCACATTCTTTTTCTTCTAACTTTGCATCTATAGTATCAATATCGTCTTCTACGTCGGATGTATCGCCTCTGATTGCTTCTAATTCCTTTTGGTGTTCTTTTTCACCCTCGAGCCGTTTTGCCCATTCGAGTGATCTCTGATCGGCCATCTTTTCTTCCAGTTCATGTTTAAGTTTGAGATGTTGAGCTCCAGGTTTTTGTCTGAAAATAAGATATAATTTTTAGAATATTTATATATTTTTTATTATTCACTCATGTTAGGCGATTATCACACTGCTGCGGATTCCACCCTGATGGACGGAGATGCGGCGTGAGTTTGTTAGACACTGCGGGTTTTGTATGCACATCAAGATTCTACAACCATAGTTAAGAAGCGCACTACCACAAACCGGAGCGGTGTGCGGTGCAGTGTAAGAACCGCCTTAAGTAATTTTTAAATTTCAATACTGTTATTTAGCATACTTTTCAAATACTTTTTGTTAGGTTGACTGAATAAACTGAATTATAAGATATTTAGAATTTATAGAATTACCCTTTTTCTTTGTCTCTTTCCATTTCTTCAGGTGTTTTCAGTTTTGCGAAATATGTAAATCTTTCTTTTAACAACTCTACACCTGTCAGTTTTTTAGGTAATGCAGCATCATTGCCGTCTAAGTCTATCACCATTCCTGGAGCGCCCATAAGTTTGGGTTTGGATGTAAGTGAAACAGCATCTTTAACAAGTGCAGGGGAGTTAAACTTTTTATGAGTCATGTCGGCTGCAAGAAAAAAGATGTAAGTATGCTGATTATTTTAGTAGTCTAATGGGTTAAAACTTCATTTTATTGTTATTTTTTATTAAAAACCGGCAAGCATTTGACCGCCATCTTGTTTGGCTAACAGGATGCAGTCTAAGGCGTTACATGCCTGCCCAGGAGAAGCCTATTCATTCTCGACTTAAAGAGACCTGCCCCCCTAGCATGACCAACAAAATTCGATATGATATGATAAGTTATCCGGTTTAACTGTCAAAAGACTATGGGTTTTGACGTTTGAATGTCGATAATTCGCTCTATCATGCGATACATATCACGTTTTGGGTGGTCATGCTAGGCTTACTGGGTTGTATAAGTATCGAGTACACAGAGACAGGCAGCTTATTCCATTTGTTAGCGCTTCATATGAGGATGTATTGAGGATGAGATTAACTTACCCCGTATTATTTCAGCGTTTTCAATAATTTTATCTATATCTTCCATGTTTATGTCATCCAAGTCATTTTCATCATTATCTGGAAATTCATTATTGTCTATATCATCTACATCTACTTCAATAGGTTTTTCGGATGAAGTATTATTTTTTAAAGTTTCATTGGTTCCTGAATCAGTTTTTTCTGTATCATACAGTAGTGAGATTAATTGGCTATCCTTTTCTGTAAAGTTTTCTGAATTGTAATTATCGACACTTTTAAATACACTTTCGTCTATTTTAGCATCTGTTGAAATAAAAGGTTTTTCTAAATTAACACAATCTACGGCTTCATTATCTTCTTGTGCATTATTTTCAGTTATTTCGTTGGTTTCTAAACATTTAAGATCTACCAGAGTTTCACCTTCCACAGAATCATTATAAACTAGTTCCATTTCAGCTGACACATTCTCAGAGCTATCTTCCACATTTGTAATATCTGTATTAAAATTGCTTATAACTGTTTCATCGGGTTGTAAGCTTTCACAATCATTGCAAAGTGTCTCTGCACGTCGAACTGAGTCTTCTATGTCTGTATTTGTGTCAATTATTGGGTCATTAGTATTTTCGGAGTTGGTTGCATTATTAGATGAACTATCATGTACATTGTCAGGAACTACTGAAGCAGTTTTACTTTCCTTATTTATTTCAGTAGCACTTTCAGTTGATTCTACAGACATTTCTCTTGTCTCCTGTGTATTTTCGGCAGTCTCATTTGGTTCTTCTTCGTCTTCTTCAGTGTCACTTTTGCATAGCTCCATCATTTCTTTTTGCCTTTGTTCTAATTGTAACCTAAAAATTATAAATCATAGATTTGAAGCTGTATAACTCATTTCTACTACTACTTTACAATTATAAAAATTATACCAGGGATTTCACTCTCCATATACATAATTTAAGATATATGTAGTCTATGTAGATTTGGACAACTTTCAATCCAAATTATTATATAATTTAATTCAAATTTAAATAATTTGGATTATTACAAACTAAAAATTATTTATAAGATTTAGAGGGAACACCCATATTGGTAATATTTTTTTTGTTAAGGTTAACTTACAAGACACACACTTAGGCCGTTTGTCCACGGACAATCCGGTCAGATTTTGTCTCGGATGATGGATGCTGGTGTTTTGACTTAGAAGGATGGAAACGGGAACATGTTTGTCCACTGCGTCCGAACCCGGACGAGCCACTTCATACTGAGAGGTTGTGTGTGTTAGTGAAACAGTTATATGGAATCTACGCTCACACTTTGGAACATGCGATCTAGCCAAATTCCCGGAGCCTATAAAAAAAACTCTAAGGTCAGCTCGTACTCATAATTCTCGATCAAGTGTAGCATCTCTGAAACGATTAGCAGAAGTACGCGCTGCAAGGGAGTTAGCCGAGTTAGATAAACAACGCGTTGAACGTATGCGACAAATTGAGGAGGAGCGACAGGCGGCTGAACGCAATTTGATTGAGGCCAGGTTGGCGGAGGAGACGGCGAGGTTGGACCCCGCAGTGAACGACGATGACAACTACGATGCGTCGACTAGTACGCAGTCCGTAGTGCAACACTGGGTCGACAACAACATCGCTGGTAATGTCAACGCTATCGATAATCAAGTTTCAACGACGAATGACAACGGCAATGACTTAACAAACCTGACACGCGCTATCACCGATGCTATAAAGATGACGAGTGCACCGGCGAATGTGGCTTCGGGAGATAAGATGCTGGGTCGATTGTCGGCAAGAGACTTACCACTATTTTCGGGAGATCCACTGGATTGGCTGAGATTCAAGCACGCGTTTGAGATGACGACGAGAGTAGGACAATACTCCGACGAAGAAAATGTCGCTCGTCTGCAAAGGTCCTAGATCCTTCCTTTAGGGCGGACTTCATTTTGCGAACCCTTCTATTACATAATTGTTTACTTACCTCAATAACTTTGAACAGCTGTCTCAGAAACTATCAAGTGTAAGTTGATATTACTAATTGGTCTCATTTTGTTGAAAATTTTATGGACTTTAATAACTAATTATTAAACTTTTGCCATAAATCCACTACTATGGGTCAAATGGCGAAAACTAAAAAAACTGTAATACTTCCTTTTATGAATTTTAGCAAACATTTAAATAGCCCTATCTTAAAAACTGTTTGACTTACAAAAACCAGATTATTCTCTTTTTATTGCAAATTTAGTCTACTTTAAAGCGTGCATAGTAACTTTTGCCGTTACACGACTCGTCGAATTTTGCCATCACTTGTTACACTGTAGGCCAGCGTTGCTTCATCAATGTGGGAAACCCTCGCATGCGAAAGAAACATTTTTACAAATGTTTAACATTCGATTAAGATGAAACAGCCAAGTAAGTATAGGAAAAATGTGATAGTAAAAAACCACGAGCCCTATAAGTATAAGTTTTTTACTATCACATTTTTCCTATAAATATTGAATAGCCAATACAATTTTAAAACTTATTAATTAGTATAGTATAGACCTAGCAGTGTACACGAAATAGTAATAGCAGCATATATTAATTGCTTACATTTAAAATTTCTAGTAAAGTACTAACCAGATACTTACGCATATTGTCTTAACTGTTCATCATTCATTTTTATGGGTAGAACTTTGCCATCAGAAGAGACAGCTGGTTTCCTCCTACTCATGATATCTTTGAGACTCAAAGCCTTAGGTCTGTGATATGGCAATGAAACTTCTTTTTCCCTTAACATTCGGTTTGATTCACTTTTGATCTTTTGCATGTTTTCCATTGCCTGCTTTGCGGACATCTGAAATTAAATTCTAAACTAGGGAGCTCCGTCTAATAGTGGAAGGGGGACAAACGCCCTTTATAAACTTATGCCACTTTATAAACTTTTCAAAATGATTTTTATTATAATTTAAAACAAGTGACTGAAATATAATGATGTGATATACTTATAGAATCGGCTTAGTAAGCCCTTTTATAAGATAGCACACACAATAGGTTTCAGAAGAATTGTATTTTCCCATACAAAAAAAATGATGTCATAACTCCTCTTCTAAGGGACGGAACTTCTCGCTCTGCGACTAAAATCGCTCTAATAGGTCTAGGGAACAAGTGTACAAAGTGGCACAATTCTAATTCGAAGTGCTGTTTACTGCCAGTATTTGCCACTAACCTCTTCCACTATAATCATTAGATAGAGCTCCCAAGTGTGCAGTCACAGTAAATATTTTTAGTAACATAAAAAGTAGCTTAATAACAATTTACCCTTTGATGTTTTGGAGATATGAGTTTGGTACGCTTCTGCTGCTTCTTCGGTTTTTGAGCATGCCTTGGATTACTGCTCTCATCTTCAGAAGTGTCAGGATCACAAACAGACATTTTTAAATTGTTTCTGTGTTCTTTTACTTTCTGAAACATTCAATTAGTTTGTTAAAATTCAACTGAAACTTAATAGTACCAGGTTAAAGCTACAGAGTATAGTATTTTTAGATTTAATAGGTTCTTATGGCTATAAGAACTAAATATAAAGCTGATGAGCTTTTTACGCCTGTTTTTCTTGTCAGTTAAAAGATGTCCATAACAGGTGGT
The DNA here is from genome assembly GCA_949710035.1 of Crambus lathoniellus. Classification (NCBI taxonomy): domain Eukaryota; kingdom Metazoa; phylum Arthropoda; class Insecta; order Lepidoptera; family Crambidae; genus Crambus; species Crambus lathoniellus. The sequence goes on from OX453315.1 coordinate 13,170,968, forward strand.
AGGTAAAAAAATTTTGGACGATTCATAAGCATTAATTTTATTTGATATATATGAATAAAAATTTATAACTTTGACTTTGACTATTACTGTCCGACCCTATTATTAGTTAAAAAAATTAAAACACTTTAAAACCTTATCTCTCTATACTTAAAAAAATTAAGGATGAAACAGGACAAGTTATTTAACCTTGAAAAATGGAAAATGAAGTATTTAGAAAAAATCAACCCGTCTCACAACTAGCTCCGATGGGACTTGAACCCGACTTGAACGACTTATCGCTATCCGGGCGACTGCTCTTAATACTTCATTTTCCATTTTTCAATTATAAAAATTGGATTGTGAATGCAAAAAAGTAAAAACTTAAATAACTTATTTAACCTTCTTTATCTCATTAATAGATGCTATTTCCTCATCATTTGAACTTCCTGGTCCACTATCTCTTTTGGGTTCACTCTCAATAGATGTGTCTTTATCTGGTATTTGATCTTTTTTGTTTTTAGAATGGAGCAGATCTTGAAACTTTTTTTTAAAGTTATTTCTTTTTTTAGAGATTCTGGTGCCATGTGGACTTTCTCTGGAAATATCATGCTGATTCTCCCTCAGCTGACTTTGTTCACTGTCAGAATCAGAATCACTTTTCACATGCTTTATACGTGATTTCTTTGATCTTTGTTTTAATATGCTGGTGTAGTCATCACTATCGCTGCTTGCATTGCTAACAGGTAATGATTTTATGTTTTCGACTGAATTTTCTTTGTCGACGTCACTTTCACTGTCAGAAAAACGTTTAGTACGATTATTTTTCTTTTTCACAGCTATCCTTTCAGATTCAGAGCCACTATCTTCCATGGACTCAACTATAACATGGTTGTTACCGTCTCCTTCAGAGCGATTATCTTCTTCGTTTACCGGCATTCCTTGGGGCGATGGTAGTGTTAATACATTTGAGGATAAAATATCTGTCATCTTTACAATCAACTTGAAACTGTGACTAGAACAAACTCTTACTTTTATACTTTATTATTGTGTTTTAATCAAAAAAGTCGAATGAACAACACCATCTTTACACAATTTCGCGGTTATTTCTATTTCTTTTCTTAATTTCTTATTTTTGTAATGTCGTTGTCAAAGTCAAATGTCAAGTCGACATTTTTTTTATGTTCGTTCCTAGGGGAACAGACTAAGGTTTGAGACTATACTGCCTAGTCATTAGTAAGTTTTCTTTCTTTAGCCTTCAAAATATGTTTTTAATAATACTTCTTCTTACGTATTTTGCTGACCTAAAGCCCTTATAAAGGCTACACACAGTGCCGGCGGCAGCGCCACCGGCTTTTTGCCGAGCGGCTCTCATTTGTGCGGTGGCGAGCCCGGAGGGCGCGGGCGGCTCGAACTCGAATCCGGCATACCAACGGCAATGCCGGCCGCCGGCATTATTGTGTAGGAGCCTTTACACTATCCAATTTGTAGGAACTCTAATGTTCCTTTCTGCGATTTCTTTATTGACATAGTTACGTTTTATTTTGTGGTTGGACCATTCTCTTGAGATGCAAAAATTTCAAGTCTGGCGTAGTAAGTACTTACCCTGAAGGCTGATTTACATTTGCATAAGTACAGTAGCGAGTTAAGAAATCAGTCAGTTAAGTAACAAGTAGTAAGTTGTAAGTAGCGTCCAAACGTATAGGCGAGTAAGTAGTCATAAGTTGCCGTTCCGAGAAGAAGTATCCGCTCCGCGACAAAGAGTGGTTATTTTACGTTTTTTATTTTACAGCTTTTCTTATGTCGTATGGGCAGTAGTGCTCATTGTTCTTTTTCTTATGCAGCATCTCGAGCTAATTTGTTCTTATACTCATCGCTTTGTGTTACATTTATAAAGGCAATCATGTCCTAAACATTCCTTGGCGAACTTTAATGTTGTCTGTCTCCTCCGACCACTTCATCGTGCTGTTATTTAAAACTCAAATTCAAATTACTTAAACTATGAGAGATAAAAAATGTCGCCAAAAGTTGTTCAGTGTGATGAGCCCTTTCTAATGGTGTTTAAAAAGCTGAAACTTGTTCTGCAAAAAAATATGACATCTCACCAAAATCATCCTAGAAAAAAACTGACCAACTCTAGCTGGAGCTGCTTATTTCTTTATAAAAAGTGATGAAATCTCTCAGTAAAGTCAAGCCAACTCTAATGTTCCTTTCTGCGATTTCTTTGACATCTTCTTCTCCTTCTTCTTCAACCTATGGTCACCCACTGCTGAGTGGGTAATACCTACCCTAGGTAGGACCATGGGTAGGACACAGATCACCGCGGTTATCAGTACCCTAGGAGCACTGAGTCGGTGTGGTACCTATCCACTAGCTAGGCTATCGTGGCTTAGTGCTTACTGTCACAATAATAAACAATGCATGTCGATGTCCTTTTTTCGCGTTTGAGGTTGATTTTTACTTTCTCTAAAATTATTGCTGAAGCTCTCTTAGCTAATTTATCACAAATAATACATGGCAGCCGCCATTATGTATCCATATCACTCGAAAGCATAAATTCTATTTAAACCAATATTTAAACAGATTGCCATTTTATGAAAAAGGTAGATAAAATACTTTTCAGAGTAATAATAAAAATATAAATGTTCTATGATTTAAATTTATAAATACCGCGCATTATTTGACACAAATCATAATTTTCGATTCTTGTGCAGTTGTCAATTTACCAAAATTACGTGCGCTGTTGTAAGTATTTAAAACTAGCGAAAATGAATATTATTACAGTAAATAAGACTTTAAATTTAATCAGATTAAACATAGTTAAGCAGCTTTTAATTTCAAAACGCACCTATGCAAAAGAAGTAAGATTTGGGCCTGATGTTAGATCTCTTATGCTGCAAGGGGTCGACATTTTAGCAGACGCTGTAGCCGTAACGATGGGCCCAAAAGGCCGAACTGTAATTTTGGAGCAAGCTTTTGGGTCACCAAAAATTACAAAAGATGGTGTAACTGTGGCCAAAGGTATAGAACTGAAAGATAAATTTCAAAATATTGGAGCTAAGTTAGTACAGAATGTCGCAAATAAAACTAACGAAGAAGCTGGAGATGGAACCACAACAGCTACAGTGCTAGCAAGGGCGATAGCCAAAGAAGGATTCGAAAGAATATCTAAAGGAGCCAATCCGCTTGAAATCAGAAGAGGGGTGATGTTAGCAGTTGAAGCAGTAAAAGCAAAATTGAAGGAAATGTCTATGCCGGTGAATACATGTGAAGAAATAGAACAAGTAGCGACCATTTCTGCAAACGGCGACCGGTCTATTGGGAAATTAATTGCAAAAGCAATGAAAAAAGTAGGAAAAGACGGTGTTATTACTGTTAAGGATGGTAAAACACTATTCGATGAGTTGGAAATAATTGAAGGCATGAAGTTTGATCGTGGGTTTGTTTCGCCGTACTTTATAAATTCTACAAAAGGTCCTAAAGTAGAATATAATGACGCTTTAGTCTTATTCTCCCAGAAAAAAATATTTACTGCTCAGCAGTTGTTACCAGCTTTAGAAATTGCCAATGCTCAAAAGAAACCACTTGTTATAATCGCAGAAGATTTCGACAGTGAACCATTGTCAGTCTTGATAGTGAATAAATTAAAAATTGGTCTCCCTGTAGTGGCTGTTAAGGCTCCTGGTTTTGGAGATACCAGGAAAAATTCATTGATGGACATGGCTATAGCTACTGGTGGAGTTGTTTTTGAAGATGATCCCAATTTGATTAGACTCGAGGATTGTAGACTAGAGAGTCTTGGAAAAGTAGAAGAGGTGGTCATTACCAAAGATTCCACTCTTTTGCTGAAAGGTAATGGTAATAAGGATGACGTTAAACAGCGCATTGAAGACATCAAAGAAGAATTACAATCAACTTCAGGAGATTATGATAAATTGCGACTTTTAGATAGAATGGCCCGCTTGCAAGCTGGTGTGGCAGTGCTACAAGTAGGAGGATGTAGTGAAGTTGAAGTAAATGAAAAAAAGGACCGAGTGAATGATGCTTTAAATGCTACGAGAGCTGCTGTTGAAGAAGGAATCGTACCAGGGGGTGGAGCAGCTCTTCTGCGTTGTATACCAATTTTGGATGGTCTAAAAGCTGCCAACCCTGATCAAGCAACTGGGATAGCTATTGTTAAACACGCTCTACGCACTCCGTGTTCGACCATTGCTAAGAATGCTGGATTTGATGGCGCTGTCATAGTCTCCAAAGTGGAACATATGGAAGACAATTTTGGATACGATGCTATAAATAATGAATATGTGAACATGATAGAAAAGGGAATTATCGATCCTACAAAAGTCGTAAGAAGAGCTTTAACCGATGCTAGTGGAGTGGCATCGTTACTAACTACAGCTGAAGCTGTTATTTGTGACCTGCCAAGAACGAAAGAGACATCTCCCAATATTCCAGCTGGTATAGAAAATTATTAATGAGAAATTTTAATTACTCATTGAATAACCATATTTAGTTTCTAATTTTTATTTGCGTCGTTACATAGTATTATTTCTTTGGGCGTTTTCAATAAACTAAATTACTTATAGATTCTTTTTTTAATAAAAATGGGAATACTCGTATTTCTCTTTCCATTATTTTTTTATGGAAAGTACCTACACAAATTTTTGGCCGCGGGCATATTCATTTATGGCCGCATTGCACTCTCGCCCAGTCCGTGCACTTGTCTCCCCCGTTGTCTACCCCAGTAGAGACACGTCCACTTTTTTGTCAAGTTGTCTCCACCGGGGGAGACAAGTACACTTCAGAAAAATATTATTTTTACATCCACTTGTCTCCACTGACCGGGGGAGACAAGTACCTACACTTTAGATTTTTTTATTGTTATATCCTCTTGTCGCCACTATTAGATCGAAATAAATAAATAGAAAGACACAATCGAAATAAAATATCTCTACGCATGGCTAGAGCGTTTTTGGCGCTAGTTTCAGTGCTTAGTTTGTTCTAAGGTTAAGAAAAAGATTAGTATTCGATTTTGACCGCGCTCAGACTTATCTGGCGCTTTGACCGCGCTCAGACTTATCTGGCGCGCACTCTATTTTGATTGCAAACTTTTTTATTTACAGGCTAATCTTTAGCAAGTTTTGGTCGTTTTTAGACAGAGCTATGTGCCATTTCTCCTTTCTTGTCAAATGCCATACGTGCCATACATGATACATCCCTATTTCCTTTAGGGTCACTGACCTCTATTTGTTTAGGGTACATTATTAGTTACTTTATTTCTATAATTATTTGATCACAAAATACTTTGAGTTACTCAAATACAAAATATAACGGTTTTACAAAACAATAAAACCGGTATTATGTGCCGAGAGGGAAAACATACAGCATTGTCTATGAAGAAGCAGTGTGTACTTAGCTTTACGATGGTGTGGTCTGGCCTTTAGCCATAGACAAAGTCGATCTTCCACTATTCATCCGCTAGGTGTCGCCTGTGTCCCCAGCTAGGGCGGAAGGTGCCCGCCGCCATTCCGAGTCTCATAGTCTTCACCAGGAAGAACTTCCTGCAATGCTGTATGTTTTCCCTCTCGGCACATAATATCGGTTTTATTGTTTTGTAAAACCGTTATATTGATGTGCCTCCGGAAAACATACAGCATTGTCTATGAAGACGTGTTTGTTATCTGCTGGTGAAAATAATTAACACAACGCTATGATGATTAAGACATTTTATATTTATGTCTGATAAAAATAATGTTAAATTGTCATTATAATATAATAAGAAAGTTTTCAGAGTTAAAGAAAACGATCAAAATGGTTTTTACTTATTTCTAGGGAGACTAATCGTTTGCAATAATTGTTACAAAAATTATGTCTTGGACAATTTCCAATTGCCCCTAGAAAGTATTTTTTACCACCTCAAAGAGGCGAACAGATCTGCAGCTTCCTGAAGCTATCAGTAAGCACATTTTATACTTAATTTCATTTACTGCGGTATTAAGCTTTAATTAATTATTTAATTTAGTTACTTTGTCTTTTAGTCATGACCTAAACGAAGTATTCTCTAATTATCTCGAGAAGTATTACTGGTATTACTGCCGGTATATTTGAAATGGTTTCCAAGCTGGCTATGAACATGTGAGTCAGTTTCAAGCCCAAAATATGGAATAAGAAAACTGTTTTAATGGACTCTGCGTCCAGATGATAAGAATAGTACTTTGCTGATATACTAGCGATATCGAGGAGTTAATAATCTTAGACTTGGTTGGCAGAAAGCCACTTTAGGAATAGACTTGGGTCCCAACCACATTTAAAATTTCGTTTCAAGTTTCAGTTGGAGAATTATAGTTTTTCTCTGTGAAGTCCAAAGATTATAATAATTTTTCTGTTACAATAGATTTATCAAGAATTTATGCGATATTATAAGGCTTAGTCAAGAGATGTTAAGGATCGTCTTGATTATCACCATCTAAAATATCTTCTACTTGCTGGCATATAAGCCGTTTAGGTAGATTTACGTCAGTTTTGTTTTTATTTAATAAATCTTTTCCTTCTTATGACCACTCATATTTGACTACCCCACCCCCAATTTTTTAAATTTTCAGGTGATTTGTAATGCTTGAATCTGTGGAGGTGGCAGTAACAACGTTATACCTATCAGCGTCTTGGACAAGTGCAGGATTTCACGCGTGTGATCCAGAGATCGCGATTTCGGAACTTGTGATCAGAGAAAGAAAGCTCGAGTACACTCTGGCTCGACTATCATGCATGTTCTGTATAGATGAGTGCCCCAACTCTACTCGGAAGCGTCCGTTAGCTAGAAAGTGAGTAACTGGAGGTTCTAGTATTTTTGTCGAGTGGTTTATGGCTCCGCGCCACAACACACACAGCTGTGTGGCTCCGCGCCACATCATCTCTTTGCATACCTTTGTAGGAATCGAGATAGTATGTCGAAGTTACATTTTGTCGAATTAGCGTTACAATATTTGTGAGTAGTAGCGGCAGTGCGGCCGTGCCGTGGCCTACAGAATCTCGCCGGCCTCGCTATTACGCATAACGAAATTGGCAAAGCTCCGCCAGGGTACAGCAGACTCTAAAGTGCACGCATGCCAGGCAGTACCTCTGTTCTATGAAGCGATCTAGACTCCTGTTGAATTTGTCTACTTGCTACTAAATAATTCGCTATATTTTGAATTTTCTGCTGTATTTCGCCGAGTTCGGGAATATTCCCAGTGTTGAGAGGGCGTTAGGGTAGGTTTTTAGTAACTGACTGTACAAACCAGGTTTCTCCAGGTGTCTAACGGCCTCCGCAGTTTCTTGGTCCATCGGTCTATTAGTAGGCAGGTAAGACCTTGACGAACTTCCGGGTCGGGATAGGGTGTCCGCGACCCTGCAGGTAAGACCTTGACAAACTTCCGGGTCGGGATAGGGTGTCCGCGATCCGGCACGATACTGGGTCTCAGCGACCCAGAACGTTAGTGTTGCAATAATTTTCTACGAACTTTCGCTGGTAGGGTCTACGCGACCCAGCACGTTACTGGGTATCCGCGACCCAGCACGTTGCTGTTGCAATAATTTTCGACGAACTTTCGCTGATAGGGTCTCCGCGACCCAGCACGTTACCGGGTCTCCGCGACCCAGCACGTTGCTGTTGCAATAATTTTCAACGAACTCTCGCTGATAGGGTCTCCGCGACCCTGCACGTTATTGGGTCTCCGCGACCCAGCACGTTGCCGTTGCAATAAATTTCGACGAACTATCGCTGATAGGGTCTCCGCGACCCAGCACGTTACTGGGTCTTTGCGACCCAGCACGTTGCATTTGCAATAATTTTCGACGAGCTTTCGCTGATAGGGACTCCGCGACCCAGCACGTTGCTGTTGCAATAATTTTCGACGAACTCTCGCTGATAGGGTCTCCGCGACCCAGCACGTTATTGGGTCTCTGCGACCCAGCACGTTACTGTTGCAAAAGTGTATCAGCCTCCGCGTCGCAGCCTGTAGGCGCAACTTAGTAGGTGTAGGTCGTCATGACCTGACCTCTCAAACACTAAGCGGTTATATGAGACTGCGCTGCTGTCAGATCCCACAAACGAAAATGCAAACACAAAAACGAACCTTGATAATTGGTCCTTAAAACCACCCGATGCGATTGTGCAGTAGGGATAAGAGTGTAGATTCCTTTACTCTAGTTTTATATCTAGTTTTTTTTCCATTCAGTCTCCAAGCTGAAGGAACACCGACTTCACGGAATGTGAAATATGACAGTGACTAGTTCTGACAAGTTATATGTGTTGGTGATGTAATTATAATTAGGTACTGTCTGCGCAAGTAATAATAAATAACAAAGTGATGAGTTATTTTAATTAACTATTCGTTCAGCTTTCGAAGATTGGATGCATTATTCCATTGCTTTTCTTCCGCAGAAAAGGCTTGGAAATGAGACTGGGAGTCTTGTTTATAACAAACAGACCATAATCCTTCCTTTCAAAAGTGCCCGGATCAATCTGTTGTTACTGGTAATGTCATTGCATGTACATGTACTGGTATTGTCATTGCACTGGTATTGTCATTTAATGTTTCACTGTTACTTGTGAAGGCATTATTTTCTTTAAAAAATGGTTAATGTGTGGCAAGAGCAAGATACACACATGAGATTCACTATTATTAACCCGCACAGATCAGTTTTGCGTATATAGAGGTAACTATATTGTGTTGACAAAACACACAGTAGGTAGTACGACCATAATGAAATACTATATAAACGTGTATAAAACAAACGTTACCTGTAATGTGCAAGATAGTGAAAGCCCAATTTACATGTGGGGTACTAACATTACGTTCTAATAAGATATATGAAGAAAATAATGTCAAATGTACGAAATAGCACATTGCTTTAATTTTTCAGTCTGTTTTATTATATTTTCGTTGCCGATGTGAAAGGAATTTGTTCCGTGAACATTTCTTAAATAATTTCAAAGATGAGGGTAGGTAAAAACCCAAGCTCATTTCTAGGAGCAAACGTAGCCTCTTTAATAAAATTCTACCGCCTTTAAATCAATTCACCTTTGTGTAAGTAAATTCAAAAGTTTATAAAGATTCACCCATGGGCAAAAGGGATAAAGACCCGCAATGCATGGTATTGATGTAACATAAACACTAGGCATTATGTTTTTTTTTCTCTTTTTATTATTAATGTGTAATGAGTAACGATATAAATATCCTTAGCTCAGAAAACGCTAGCAAGTTTATTGTGCCTGCTATTCATGTTGGTTAGAAAAAATCGTAAACATAACTCTTTATTATTTTTAATTTCAATACCGGGTTGGTTAAAACATATCATGCAAAGCTTAAGCTTAAGCTTCCCTACAATTGTAGTGAACGTATTGCCGATTTTAAGAGTAACAAGGTTGAAATTCCATCATAAGTTTGAAAAGTTTCTTGTCAACTGGTTTGATGAACTTTTTATGTACATTTACTTAGTTCTAACAGTTTTTCATATCCAGTTGGTGTCTTGACATTGATACAAATCGGCTTAGTCAAGTTCTCATCAGTATTGTATTTGTAAAAAGACTGACCTGATATATCACGCATCGATCCGAGGATCGACCGTTACCTCAGCTCTTAGTTTCCTTTTCTCGGTGTTTGATGCTTGTTGATCAGTCTCACTGGAGCTGCTGGTCAAACTTTCCTCTTGTACTGGATCCCTCTCGTCGATGTCGATGTAATGGAGCCCGTTGACCAACGCCATATTTTTCCGCAAATTCCGTAATAACCGAGAAAAAAATAACAAATTTAATATAGATCGTTTATGAAAGACGTTAACAATTAACGTGTGAGTTGAATTTCCGATCTTTATTTGAAGATCATGAAGATTCAGGACGATTTTCGTCCGTACGTGACGAAAGTACACAACGCTATGAGACTCGGAATGGCGGCGGGCACCTTCCGCCCTAGCTGGGGACACAGGCGACACCTAGCGGATGAATAGTGGAAGATCGACTTTGTCTATGGCTAAAGGCCAGACCACACCATCGTAAAGCTAAGTACACACTGCTTCTTCATAGACAATGCTGTATGTTTTCCGGAGGCACATCAATATGAGTGACGTGAATTCATAACAAGAAAAGGTGGGATAATTTTACTTTGCGGTGGGTATCAATATACTCGCAAGAAAATTTATTAAAACAATACCTACATCGTATTGGAAATGTGCATCCGCTAAAAGAACTAAGTGTACTGGAACCAGAACAATATCAGAAGTAAGTTTATTAGACTTCAAATATCTATAGATATAAAACTCTTACGTTAGGTACTGACTGACTGACTGACAACGGGTTGGTATTAGTATCCTGCCGCAGGCTTTTTGTGGATTCTTTGTATGGATAATGTAGATTTTGGTCTCGCCATTCCAATGACACCATTCTCAGACCGCGGAGATAACTATATGAGATTGCAAAATGTCGTATTTTAGGTTATTTTGAGATGCCATGTATGAGCGAGTTTGCCTCGGAAGTCCTGTAGAATACGTGATAGGTTTGAAAAAGTCGATCGCCTTAAATTTCGTGGTTATTTTTTTTTGTGTAACAAAAGTTATGGATTGTTTCACAAAGAAAAGTTTATATATATTATAGTTTATTTTATTTCTATTCTTTCTTTCTATTTATTTATTTCGATCTAATAGTGGCGACAAGTGAATATAACAATAAAAAATTCTAAAGGTTACTTGTCTCCCCTGGTCGGTGGAGACAAGTGGATGTAAAAATAATATTTTTCTGAAGTGTACTTGTCTCCCCCGGTCGGTGGAGACAAGTCGACAAAAACGTTGACGTGTCTCTACTGGGGCACACTGGGGTAGACAACGGGGGAGACAAGTACACGGACTGCTCTCGCCGAGACACCACGAGACAGGCCGAGTGCGAGTGTGTACAGTGCCACAGCCTTAGTACTAACAGTCGATCGACTCATGTACTTGCGCAGGGCAACGATGGGGGGTACGCGGGGAAGTGAGCGGCAGAGTCGGCGAGCGCAATCTCCTCTAGTTTGCGCTCTCTAACTTGAAGGGGTGTAGGTACATTTTAAGCAGCGTAACGACATGACAAATCCTGTAAACCATTATTAGTTTTGAAATGTCGCGACATTTCAAAACTAATAATGGTTTACAGGATTTGTTCCGTTTCTAATTGTAAATTCACGTCAAGGTTTGATAAAGATTTAAAGTTGTCTCAGGACACCAAATTTCCACCAGAACTGCGCAAAAATCTTAAGGATAGGTATTTGCGTTTGCGGACCGGAGTAAATTATGCCATTAAACATTGGGGTTCTCTAAATTTACCGATCGACTAGAATATTAATAATCTGAGTAACTTGTAACGTCACAAGCTTGTATTCTGGATAGGATTAACATAGCCTCTTGTGTGCCAACCATAAAGTTAATATACCTATGGTGCCAACGGACCTCCTCGAAGCCCCTAATTTTATACCGATGTGTGCCAAGCGACCTCCTGGAGGTCACTCTATTACCTTATAGTTTAGAGTTGAATTTTGCTCATAAAATTATTTCTTATCTCTTTTATACTTTGCCATAATGTATGAGTGGAACAAAGACGCGATTATAACACCACAAAATGTGTTACAATCTATATATATAAAAATGAATCCTTATTTCCCTTGGTCACGACATCACGCGTGAACGGCTGGACCGATTTGGCTAATTTTGATCTTGATGTTGTTGTGTTCGTGGAAGTCCAAGGAAGGTTTTAACGGTGAGAAAATAGGTGAAGGAGGGGTAAGTAGGGGTAGAGTAGAAGTAGGGTAGGGTAAAGGTAGAGTAGGGTACGGGTAGGGTAGGGGTAGAGTAGTGGTAGGGTAGGGTAGGGGTAGGGTAGAGGTAGGGTAGGGAAGGGGTAGGGTAGAGGTAGGGTAGGGAAGAAGTAGGGGTAGGGTAGAGAAGGGGTAGGGGTAGGGTAGGGGTAGGGTAGGGGTAGGGTAGGGGTAGGGTAGGGGTAGGGTAGGGGTAGGGTAGGGGTAGGGTAGGGGTAGGGTAGGGGTAGGGGTAGGGTAGGGGTAGGGTAGGGGTAGGGTAGGGGTAGGGTAGGGGTAGGGTAGGGGTAGGGTAGGGGTAGGGTAGGGGTAGGGTAGGGGTAGGGTAGGGGTAGGGTAGGGGTAGGGTAGGGGTAGGGTAGGGGTAGGGTAGGGGTAGGGTAGGGGTAGGGTAGGGGTAGGGTAGGGGTAGGGTAGGGGTAGGGTAGGGGTAGGGTAGGGGTAGGGGTAGGGTAGGGTAGGGGTAGGGTAGGGGTAGGGTAGGGGTAGGGTAGGGGTAGGGTAGGGGTAGGGTAGGGGTAGGGGTAGGGGTAGGGGTAGGGGTAGGGGTAGGGGTAGGGGTAGGGTAGGGGTAGGGTAGGGTAGGGGTAGGGTAGGGTAGGGTGGAGTAAGAGGTAGGGCCACGGGAACGAAGTCACGCTGGGTCAGCTAGTGCACAAATAAATGAAAAGAGCGCCATTTCTTTGTGGTCTTCAGTTACTAAAATATTGTTAAGCGTTATACCTAATAAAGTGTTTGAAATTGTTTTTTTTAACCTCAAATAAATTTATAGTTGTAATTTCAAATTCAATTTCAATCAAATTACTACCAAATGGGACGAAAGATACAGAAGGAAGAACAGTAAAATGGCTAAAAATTAAAAGATTGAAATTTATAAAAGGTGAAATGAAAATATACTTTAGCTATGACATGAATGACAATTTTAGGGCAATAAATGCTACTACAACATCTACAACGGTAGTGGCAGCATCTCCATCGATAAGCCATCAGTATGGCACTAGAAACAAAAAGAAATTGGTCTCAGCTCAACCTGAGCCTGAAACGTCTTTAGTGCCAATTCAGAGCTCATTGAAACTTATCCAACTGTATAGTGCTCCTTTGCCCATCAGCGACGCAAAGAAAAAAGACTTGCTTAATTTATGTGCAAAGAACGTTATTCCCGAAGAATACCAGGAATGGTTCAAATCACTTCCAAGTGAAAAAGATAAAAAGGATCTACTACCAGATGCAACGCTTTCTGATGAAGAGTATGATCCAAATGATGATTTAGTTTAAATATAATTTTAGTTTACTGTTCACGTATTGTAATTGTGTGACTCTTTTTCATTTTAATAAATGATTTCTTTGCATTTTTAGTTTTATTCAGTAAATACTAATTTAGTACATTTTTTAAAGTTTTGAAGACTTAACATATTTTTCTTCTAAACTAGTTCAGGAAAAACCAAGTTTAAATTAGAAATTATCGTAAACTATCTCATAATTTTGATTACATGTAATTTTTTGTAAAGTATTTAGATATTACATTAAAAGTGCTACCACGTCATTCGTTATATTTATACGTAAAGTGAATAGTTCTATAGATAATCACAATTTTTACTCGCCAGGAAAAACCAATTACGACTGCTCCATTTTTTATTTGAACTAAAATTTCGCAGACTTCCCTTTACTTAATGAAATTAAAGTTGTACTATACCCAAGATGATGAATTTAGGCCCACCATGGTCATAGATCTGGTGGCATTAAGGAGATCTTAAATACTTTAATAGAGCTTTGAATTTAAATGGCTGATTCCTCGATTTAGTTTAATGTCGCTTAATTGGTTTTTCCTGCATAACCACGATTTGTTTATTGTTTTCATTCATTTTAACAAAGAAACAAGAAAAATGATAAATTGTATCCGTTTATGCTGAGCACACGAGTCGAACTGGCGCCGGCGCAGTCGTACGAGCGTATAATTGGTTTTCGCTGAATCTATTTCATTCGCGCGTGAATTAAATTCGTTCAAACAAAACACATTTAGAAGCAACTATACTTTCTGCTAGGATCAAATTGACGCATACACTAATGAAATACTTCGCGAAAAAGCAATACATGATGATACGATGTATCATCATGTATTGCTTTTTCGCGAAGTATTTTGCCTGAAATTATAATAATTTTTGGGTATGTTATCTTCGTGTAATTTAATTTTTTAGATGAAATAACGAGAAGATTTCAGTAAACCCTGTAAGGGAAAACCATTTTTACAATGTTATTTTGTTTTGCATGGGATGCAAATCGGTAAAAAATAGATTGTCAACATAAATCATTTTTATTGTAGCGTTGCACGGCTAACTAGTCTCAAAATTGTTTTTTTCACGCGGTAACTTCTAAACGGAGCGTTTGATGAAGGAAACGGTTTTACCTGTTGATAGAGCAGAAAAAACTTAGTCGATACATGCAATAAAAAGATTTTTGAATAAAGTCGTCAAAATTGGTTTTTGCTGCATAACCACGATTGTATCTCGCTTGCATGTTCGCTAATTATGTGCATACAATTTCTTTTAATTTGGGAAATAAAATAAAAATAATATCAGTTTAGAAAAATATAATACTTTAATTTCTCTTTGTCTTTGTGCACTGTGATCAGTTTCCAAAACTAATATAATTTATTTCTTGTAGCTACGGATACCGTGATCAGATCAGTGGGTAAAAATATTAATATATTTTTTGTTGGAAACGGATTACGGTATCGGTGGATACAACTCGCCGTGATCAGTGGCCAATGGGAGAGTTTCCTGCAGTTATTTTTCGATGCACTAGATGGCGCTGTAACCCTAACACAACCTACTTTTTTCAGCATATTATGGCAAAGGATTAGTTCATGGAGCCTAAAAAAGACTTTTGTGTCGGTCGGTTGTACTGTCAAATTAATCTGTCTGTGGTAAAGTTTTTCTTCTGTCAGATCTGCGGATTGCTTTGCTTCCATGCGTTGGTGTTGGTGGTGTTTTGTGAGCATATTCGTTTTTCTTGATAATTTGATTGAAACCTGGCATTGAATACTCCGTTAATGGGGAGAAACGTACAAAGCTTTTTGTAGATGCCATTTTTGTGATTGGAGCATGGATTGGAGTCCACTTTCTACCGACTCTATGGGATAATAATGTACTCTTTGTCTAATTTGACATTTACAGTGCCACAATCTTTTCTGTTCCGGTGGCCAAAATGTGAAACTAGCGTTTTTTTTTTATGTCATTGTGCTGTCAAGTCGATGTCCAACCATAGCGCTGCTGGCGGCTGAAGGTCTTAGAAGTCAGGGCTGGTTAAATTTCTACAGAAAAAAGAAAGAAGTACATAGCACCGTTGTCACCGGAAAAGAAAAGATTGTGCCACTGTAGTACGTAGTGGCCCTTTATTTAGTGGCTGTCTGTTGTCTCTTAAGACCATACGTTTTGTTTCAAAGTGTAGGTGAGACGGAAGACAGCCACAGTGCCACAAAAAAGTTTTAGTACTACTCGCTCCAGTTACCTCAGTATTTAGTCTAAGCTCTTTGTCACAGAATATAATAGTACTATAGTCCCACATGCCTGTCTGTTCCGGTGACAACCGTGACAGAGGAGCCACTTGCAATACAAAATTAGCTGTAAAAGTGGACTGATGTATTAAAATATTTTAGTTCCAAAGATTAGGTATCACCGGAACAGATATGCTTGTCGCACTATACTTAACGTCTTTGCTATTAGTCTACCTATTAGGCGCCCATTAGACGGTAGGTTTTGCTGTCAGTTTGATATCAGTCACGATTCTTTTAACCAATCAAAATGAACCATTCATAACGCTGCCCGTAGTTCCTCTATACCGATTAGAGTGCTCGTCAGTAAGTCTGCGCGCGGTAAAAATCGAATACTAATCTTTTCTATACCATAAGAACAAAAAAATGCACTGTAACTAGCGCCAAGACGCGCCAGTCACGCGCAGAGTTATCTGACACACACTCTAGTCTAGATAGTCATGACGTCATGAGTGATGGAATTGACTGATGGTTGCATGACCGTCTAATGTACGCCTTACTACAGACAGACTATTTTCTTTGATATTTTCTATGCTTTTCTGTTCCGGTGATTATCTTTGGAACTAAAACAGTTTTCATACGGCAGTCCATTTTGTCAGTTGATTTCGTATTGCAAGTGGCTCCTATGTCACGGCTGTCACCGGAACAGAAAAGCTTGTGGCACTGTATTTTTTCTTCTTTAGAAAAAGTTAGGTCGCTATAGTGAGGTAGCGCCATCTAGTACAAATTTTTGAACTAACGATGAAACGTCAAAAAAAACTCTCTCATTCAATCTGATACCGGAATCCGTGGCTACAGACCCGGAGAACATAAGTCATGAAGTTTGACTTAATACTCTGAGGTAACTGGAGCTCTCACCCTGAATAAAAAAGTGTCGCCAGCAAATTTGACATTTATGTATGTAGTGGCTGTCAGCTGTCTCATATGACCATACGTATTTTTTTAAAGTGTAGTTGAGACGGAAGACAGCCACTGTGTTATTTGTGGTATTCAAAAAATTGTTCGTACTGCACTCTCCAGTTACCTCAGTATTAAGTCGAGCTTCATGACATAAGTAGTAAAAAGCGAAATGTGTCACATTTCTCTGGCGCAGCGCAGCGCAGCGTCGACCCGGGTGTGCACACTTTACTAGTGTGGCGCAGCGCATCCTGACGAAATTTTTGATCAGTCTCTCTGGATTTCTTCCGCCGATGATGGCGGGTGCGGGTTCGAGCTTCTGCTCCTTCCCCGGGCTTCATCTCGTGGTGCTGCTGCCCCACGGTGCTTGGTGCCGCTTACGCGGCCGTCTTCTGACGAGAGGTGTGCCCCATTGGATGTTTGCGGCCCTCGGCGCGGTCAGCCAGCCGGGTGAGACCCCATTGGGGGAGGCCCAGCTAGCGCCTGCGAGCGGGCGCGCAAACGGGGTAAGGGCTATAATTTAGGTGGGGGTATTGGGTAGGAAGTAGGAGTGGACAGAAAGGGCTAGGGAGATGGCGGGGGCACACTGTCACGCGGCAGCGCCCACTTCTTCTTGGCTCTGGTGTTGATGTTGGCGTTTGCGAAAGAAGCTGGATCTTCTGGGGGTTTGATCAGTGTCAAACGCTCCGCTAGGAGTAATTGTGTTCTGTGGTCAAACGAGTCGTTGCCGAGCTAACATCTGCATTATGTTTTCTTCTAATTTTCAAAACAATTTCTGTTCTTACTTGAACATATTAAATCCAAAAAAAATATGTTGATGATTACGATGATAAGATGATGATGAATGAATACGAGATGCAATTTATATCTATACTAATACTATAAATACACTTTGTTTGTTTGTAATAGATAAACTCAAAAAAAACTGAACCGATTTTAGAAATATTTAGTGTACTTACTTAAGTAATTTATTTTCAAATCAGAATTATACATTATTTTTGTTATAAAATTAAAAAGTATAGTGCACTAAAAACACTTTAATACTGTTTTAACAGTATAATCAACAACCCTAACACGGCCTAAATTTCGAAAAGAAAGAATCGAATACTAGGGGGGGGGGTTGGGTGTAAAGCGATTTTTCATACAACCATCTTGTACGGTAAAGGTTCGCGCACATTATGTCGGGGCGCGGCGGCCCGGGCCGCAGCGCAAAAATCCGCCCAAATCGCGGATATGTATTTTGTATGAACTATCGCACACTATGCCGGGGCGCAGCGGGCCGCATAATCCGCCGCGGATTTTGTTGCGTGCGTGTGATGCGATGCGGCCCGTCCCGCCCCGACACAGTGTGCTATAGTGCTATAGCAAGCGGATTTTTCTCGTACTACTCGGTCAGATAACATGACACTTACAAATTATAACCGTCTCTTTCACTCGATTCTGTCATGGCCGGAGAGTGAGAAAGACGGGTATAACCGGCAGTAGTAGAAGAAATTGGATGTTTGAATTTGATTGTACTCAAAATCCGTCAATGTGCTGCGGCCCGGCCCGTCACTAATGTGCTATACTCAAATCCGTCAATGCGATGCGCTGTGGCCCGCTCCGCTGCGCCCCGGCATAATAGCCGCTACACACGCTTCTATCCGACCGCCGATTTGGTGCGGGCGAACTTCACTGCAGATCTGATCCGCGCCTACACACGTTCAAACCAAATCTGCCAGACCAAATCGGTCGGCGCTACACACGTTCCGATTTGGTCTGGCCGACCTCTAGCCGTTGTTGCAGTGTTGCCAGCCACTGCTAATCTCCCAATATTATTATTATTTATAAATACTGAAAACATCAATTTGCTTGCAATAAATAAATAAAAAAAAAATATTTTCGTTTTTTAATGTTTTATTACTATAAAAAAAACAATTTCATTATTTTTTAATTTTCTGTTATTTAAAAAAAAATACTAAAACATGCTAAATATTTACTAAAAGCAGCACTTATTTATGCCCTTTTTATATATATTTAGTTTTACGACAAATTGCGAGTTTTTAAATAAAATATTCTAAAAAAAACTAATAGATAAAAAGAATCTTTTCATAAATGGCCATATTTAAACCTTTCGTTCGTTCAGTCCTACGTAAAACTCATGAACGAGCATTCAATTGAATCCTCTGAAAACCCCTTAAAGTAATTCTATCTGCCTTAAATATTTCCGCTTTTACATATTTTCTCCCTAAATCTAAGGGAAAACCTCCAAAATTGTCAACACTGCCAAGTTGGTCCGGTCGGAAGCCTACACACGTTCCGATTTGGTAGGAAGTGAAGTTCGTGCGAACCAAATCCGGCCGACCGCGTCAAATATGAATAATAATAATTATGGTCGGACGACTACGCTACACACGTCCAGATTTGGTCTGGAGCAGACCAAATCGGCGGTCGGATCGGAACGTGTGTAGATGCTATAATAGCCGCTACACACGCTCCTATCCGACCGCCGATTTGGTCTGCTCCAGACCAAATCTGGACGTGTGTAGCGTAGTCGTCCGACCATAACTATTATTATTCATGTTTGACGCGGTCGGCCGGATTTGGTTCGCACGAACTTCACTTCCTACCAAATCGGAACGTGTGTAGGCTTCCGACCGGACCAACTTGGCAGTGTTGACAATTTTGGCGGTTTTCCCCTAGATTTAGGGAGAAAATATGTATTAGCGGAAATATTTAAGGCAGATAGAATTACTTTAAGGGATTTTCAGAGGATTCAATTTAATGCTCGTTCATGAGTTTTACGTAGGACTGAACGAACGAAAGGTTTAAATATGGCCATTTATGAAAAAAATCTTTTTATCTATTACTTTTTTTAGAATATTTTATTTAAAAACTCGCAATTTGTCGTAAAACTAAATATATATAAAAAGGGCATAAATAAGTGCTGCTTTTAGTAAATATTTAGCATGTTTTAGTATTTTTTTGAAAATAACAGAAAATAAAAAAATTATAAAATTGTTTTTTTATAGTAATAAAACATTGAAAACCTTTTCATGTATTTATTGCAAGCAAATTGATGTTTTCAGTATTTATAAATAATAATAATATTGGGAGATTAGCAGTGGCTGGCAACACTGCAACAACGGCCAGAGGTCGGCCAGACCAAATCGGAACGTGTGTAGCGCCGACCGATTTGGTCTGGCAGATTTGGTTTGAACGTGTGTAGGCGCGGTTCAGATCTGCAGTGAAGTTCGTCCGCACCAAATCGGCGGTCGAATAGGAGCGTGTGTAGCGGCTATAATGTGCGCGCTCCTTAATGGGCGATTTTCTTAAAAAGGTCAGCCACTAGATGGCGCTGTCCCACCTATGCAGTTAGAAGGAACGGAACGTTATAAATTTTACTTTGACGCGACTTTTTTACGTAAAACGGAACGTCAGACAGATGTTATTTATTTACCTAAATCTTAAAATTTACCTATTTCGTTTCCGTTTCTCACAGTAGTACTTATTTAATATATTATTAGTTTCCTTTGGGTTTTTAAAAAGTAATTAATTTAAATATGTTTCATACCAAAATATACCATAGACATGTACATACTTATTCAACGCCATCTAGTGAAGCAATTAGAAGCTTTTTTTTAAATGGCCTCTCAAGCCCCTAGTACAGGATGGCCGATCTCGTTGGCCGACCATGATGGGCCATCGTGTACAGGGCCGGTTTGCGTGTGATTGCCGTCGGCGAGCAACGCAAACTGCCCCTGTACACGATGGCCCATCATGGTCGGCCAACATGATATGAACGTCATTTCGTGTGTACCTTACTCCTTCTGGCTTATGAGCTGTAAAATCCTTCAGTGACGGATAAACCATTTCTTATTTTAGTATTCAGAACAAACGTTACGCAAGAGTTTATGAATTATTGACGTTTGAACAAGGGCCACACCACCTGACGCTTCAGATTATGGATGCTGAAAATAACAAAAACTAGCTAACGAAAGTCCAGTTTCACTCCCTGGCTGCTCAGTGACGCAAAAATAAATAAGATTTATCACACAAACATCATTCAAAACAGAATCTTCTTTAATAATCGTTGTTCAAACAAGGGCCACACGAAACTGTGTGTACCAGATTTAATTTGTCAAAATATCGATAAGCATACCATTTGGAGCCAAATAAAGCAGTCTAGCAGCGTCACGTTTGATATGTGACAGCATACAACACTTCAAATCCGTTCGCATAACAACACATCAATAGAAAAAGCAAAAACAATATTTTGACCCGTCAGACTGTGTGGCCCTTATTTAAAACCGTCACATTACGTGAATTTAGCGTTACGAATGTTGTAAAGCACTTAATAGTCAAGGGAATTTCCGTCACTGAGGATCTAGCTTTACCTGGGACCAATCACTGCAGTACTTACGATGCTATTCAAGTTTAAAATTAGTATGAAAATAAGCTAGGGTGACCACGAAGTAATTTTTTGAGGACATCGTATTGAAGTTTACTGAGAATGTATGTAGCTTACCTATTGTAGCATTAGGATTTTAAGCAAATAAAACTACAGTAAATTGTTCAACAATTTATGATTTAGGTAAGTATTAACGCTAAAGTGTGACACATTAAAAAAAGTTATGTTGTTATTTTAATTTTTACTTTTTTTGCATTTACAATGAAATTTTTATTATTGAAAAATGGAAAATGAAGTATTTGTATTGATAAATAATGATTGAAATATTTTATAAAATAAAGAACGACTCCGTAGCTCAGTGGTTAGAGCAGTCGCTCGGAAAACGAAAGGTCGTGGGTTCGAGTACCATTGGAGATGGGTAGATTTTTTCTAAATACTTCATTTTCCATTTTTAGGGTTCCGTAGTCAACAAGGAACCCTTATAGTTTCGCCATGTCCGTCTGTCCGTCTGTCCGTCCGTCTGACCCCAGTCTACTTCATAGAAAGTACTAGAAAGCTGTAATTTGGCATGAATATACATATTTATCACGCCAACAAAGTGGTAAGGTAAAATTTTGAAAAATATTTTTTTTTATGTTACCTCCCCTGCACGTGAAGTGGGTATGTAATTTTTTTTTCTTGTCTACCCCTTAATGTGGGATGTTGTTGGATAGCAATTTCAAAAACGTTGTGGGTACGTAAAGACAGTTTTTTGATTGAGGCATCTGTTTGTGAATTATTAAGCTTTAAATTGCAAAATTTTGTTTGAGTCAAGTTTCCCCCCCTCTACCAGCCAAATGGTTGTTTCTGGAAACGTGAAAAATTCACGATAGTAGTACATATGACAAAGTTAAAAGGAAAACTATCACATCTAAGTAGGCTTTACAAGTTTTTGAGATATAACACATTTTCAAAAACCGCAAATACAACTTTGTCATTCATACGAATATTATGAAAAACAAAGTTATTTTTTTCTGGCATAGAATGACAGTGGTATTTTTGCTAGGTGTATGTAATCGGTACGTTAAGTGGTACGGAACCCTTTATGAGCGAGTCCGACTCGCACTTGGCCGAATTTTCAAGTTATTTTGTGTCAAATATGTCAATAATGTCAAAGATATAACAGTTCAATCACAATATGTACAAATGATTTATTGAAAATCAGACTAGTACCACAGAATAAGCAACTTTTCATACAGTAGGCCGACGGAGACGTCTAGACAGGTCAATCGTGCGGGGCTTGCGGGGTGAGACGGGGGAGTGGTTGTCCCGAGTTACATACAACGCCGTTCATAGTAACTCGGGACAAGTCTTCCAGGGCTATCACGTCTTTATCGTTATAATTTATTTTTAAATTAATATTATGGTGCATACGACATGTAGTGTGAGTGCGTGCAAATCTTCATCTCGCTTATTAAAAAAAGGCAATTTCCAAAATCCAAGACGGGCGGGCAACTTTTTTGTTTGCGGGTCGACTTTGATGAAACTTGGTTTTTGGTACAATTTTGAGAAGAAAACAACAACACAATGTCAAAAAAAAAAAAAAAAAAACATGATGGCGGCCAACTTTTTTTTTGTAAGCCGATTTTGATGAAATTTAGTTTCTGGTACTATTTTGACACGAAAAAACAACACAATGTTAAAAGTATAAAAAAATCCAAGATGGCGGCCAACTTTTTTGTTGGCAGGCCGATTTCGATGAAACTCAGTTTCTGGTACTATTTTGACAAGAAAACAGCAACGCAATGTTAAAAATATTAAAAATCCAAGATGGCGGCCAACTTTTTTGTTTGTAAGCCGATTTTGATGAAACTTGGTTTTTAGTACAATTTTGACAAGAAAACAACAACCAATGTCAAAAATAAAAATAAACCAAGATGGCGGCCAAGTTTTTTTTGTAAGCTGATTTCGATGAAACTCAGTTTGTGGTACTGTTTTGACAAGAAAACAGCAACGCAATGTTAAAAATATTAAAAATCCAAGATGGCGGCCAACTTTTTTGTTGGCAGGCCGATTTCGATGAAACTCAGTTTCTGGTACTATTTTGACAAGAAAACAGCAACGCAATGTTAAAAATATTAAAAATCCAAGGTGGCGGCCAACTTTTTTGTTTGTAAGCCGATTTTGATGAAACTTGGTTTTTAGTACAATTTTGACAAGAAAACAACAACGCAATGTCAAAAATAAAAATAAACCAAGATGGCGGCCACCTTTTTTTTTGTAAGCTGATTTTGATGAAACTCAGTTTGTGGTACTGTTTTGACAAGAAAACAGCAACGCAATGTTAAAAATATAAAAATTCAAGATGGCGGCCAAATTTTTGGTTTGCTGGCCGATTTCGATGAAATTCAGTTTCTGGTACTATTTTAACAAGAAAACAGCAACGAAATGTTAAATATATTAAAAATCCAAGATGGCGGCCGACTTTTTTGTTTGCAGGCCGATTTCAATGAAACTCAGTTTGTGGTTCTATTTTGACCAGAAAACAGCAACGCAATGTTAAAAATATTAAAATCCAAGATGGCGGACAATTTTTTGTTTGCTGGCCGATTTCGAATAAATTCAGTTTCTGGTACCATTTTCACAAGAAAACAACAACGCAATGTTAAAAGTATAAAAAAATCCAAGATGGCGGCCGACTTTTTAATTTGTGAGCCGATTTGGATAATACTCGATTTTTGGTACTATTTTGACAAGGCAACAGCAACGCTAAATTAAATATACATAAATGTTACAATTACCACAGTATAACCATTTTTTTATATAGTAGGCCAACGCCCTTGAAGTTAGGCGATACCGACGTCTGTATAGGTATTTCCGAAATAAAATAAAATAAATAATTATGGTTAGCATTTTAGAAGTATCAAAATAAAATATATTACATGTTTTATTCAGTTTCACCAATAATTGTATTTGTCTGTCTGTCTGCCATGAAATGTTGCAAGGTAAATTTGACCTACTCCTGACGTTTGAATGGGTTGAAGTTTTGTTAAAGAAAAATATTCAGATTGGAAATAAGCCGATTCATATTTCTTAACCTTTAAAGCGCCTTCGTCTATATATCAAAATCATCCCATGTCACAATCATTATTTTCAAACTCTGTAACTTAATATCAATTATTATTTTATTTACTTATTTTTTATTTTTTTAAATAGGGTTTATAGCTGTCAAAAACACAGTAAATTACGAAGGATGTTACGTCGTAATTTACTGTGCTTGTGTTAAAGCAAATTAATAATTAATTAAATCTTTTACTTGACATGATGATGATGATACTTGACTCTGTCTCAAGCTTTCAAATAAAAACCTGTTACATTTTAATAAGCGAAAAGAGAGAAACAAAAACAAAAAACGGCCACCATCTTGACCATTTGTTTTTTTTTACATTGTGTTAAGAACGGTTTTCTTGTCAAAATAGTACAAAAAACCGAGTTTTATCAAAATCGGCCCACAAACAAAAAAGTCGGCCGCCATCTTGGATTTTTAATATGTTTAACATTTCGTTACTGTTTTCTTGTCAAAATAGTACCAGAAACTGAATTTAATCGAAATCGGCCAGCAAACAAAAAAATTGGCCGCCATCTTGGATTTTGATATTTTTAACATTGCGTTGCTGTTTTCTTGTCAAAATAGTACCAAAAACCGAGTTTCATCGACATCAGCCTACAAACAAAAAAGTCGGCCGGCCGCCATCTTGAATTTTTTAATAATTTTGACATTGCATTTGCATTATTAAATTATTTTATTAATTTAATATCGCAATACCAATGTACCCACCCGGGGTCATAAAAGGTCCACCGTCACATTTTAAAGTGACAACCCTTACGTACTTACGTAAATACCTATTCAGGCGTCGGCATCGCCCAACTTCAAGGGCGTCGTCCAACTGTATAGAAAGATTGCTTAAACTGTGCTAGTACTATAGGTACCAACTAGGTATTCTAAAATATCGATACTTACTATAAATTAACTGTATTGGTACCTATGGTACTGATATTAAAATATCGGTATATTAACCAGTATGTCATCAGTAAACCTTATGCAATTATGTTTGTGTAAAAGAAATCAGAAAGTAGTTGTTAATAACATCGCATCTGCTGGAGCCCCCATTAATATGGGCGTCCCCAAGGTTCAATATTGGGCCCTTTATTATTTTTGATTTACGTAAATGAGCCACCTTGCTACGCGAATAATTTGTGTAAGACAGTGACAGTGCTATTTGCCGATGATACCTCATTAATTTTCAAAGTTGATAGAGGTAATAATTGTTCTGACGACGTAAATAGTGCTCTTTCTAAAGTTGCTCATTGGTTCAACATTAATAATATGGCCTTAAATTCTAAGAAAACTAAATGTGTTAAATTTTCCTTACCTAATGTAAGGGAGGTTGATTTGGATATTATGTTAAACGCAGTCGTAGTCGAGTTAATTGAAAGCACTAAATTTCTTGGTGTTACATTAGACTCACGACTTTAATGGGATCCACATATTAAAGCCTTGTTGAGTAGACTCAGTTCTGCAGCTTTTGCAGTAAAAAAAAAAAGGCAATTAACTGATATTGAAACGGCAACACTAATATACTTTAGCAATTTTCATAGAGTAATGTCATATGGCCTTTTGTTGTGGGGTTCAGCAGCTAATGCTGGAAATATCTTGATACTCCAAAAGAGAGCTGTTCGCGCCATATACAATCTTCGGCGAAGAGATTCTTTAAGATACTTGTTTAAGGAAATTGATATATTAACCTTGGCAGGACAATACATTTATGAAAACTTAGTGTATGTAAGAAAGCATCTTAATTCATTTGTAAAGAAAAGTGATGTCCATAATTTAAATACAAGAAATAAGAATAAACTTGCTATTCCAATTATTGCCTTTGCATGAATTTAAAAAACATGTTAAAAAGACTCTCATCAGCAAAGGTTATTATGAAGTCAAAGATAATCTGAAAGACCACAATGCTTGGTTATTAAATGTACCTAAACCTATAACATTACATTTGTTTAAAAGGATAATATTCTAATATTTGGGTATGAGAAAATTTTCCACTGAAGTGTTATTTAATAATATTGTATAATAATATGTGCTTTACGCTATAAGCAATTATTGTAATAAGTAACGATATGATTTTTTTGTAAATATCGTTACCTGAGAAACGCTGACAAGTTTATTGCGCCCGTTCTTCTTGTCAGTTAAAAAGTCTTGAATGGGTAGTAGGAAAATATTGACGATTTATAAGTACATGCTTATTATGTCTATGTGAATAAATAAATATTTGATTTGATTTGATAACACAATACTGCGAATTTTATACGTATTTTAGTGAATCTATGGTGGGGACATGGCTGGTGTGTATAATAATTTCATTTGTT
Source organism: Crambus lathoniellus (assembly GCA_949710035.1). Classification (NCBI taxonomy): domain Eukaryota; kingdom Metazoa; phylum Arthropoda; class Insecta; order Lepidoptera; family Crambidae; genus Crambus; species Crambus lathoniellus. Next base: position 13,197,012 of record OX453315.1, read on the forward strand.
GCGTTATTGGTGTGATAGAAGAGTTGGTATAACCCTTACTAATATACTACTTACTACTATCCTAATAATCCTACTATTATAATATTATAAATGTGAAAGTTTAGATGTTTGGATGTTTGTATGTTTGTTACACAATCACGCCAAAACGGCTGACCGGATTTGGCTGAAATTTTAAACATAGATACTTTTGTAGAGATGATGGCGCAACTGATTAAGGAAGACTGATGGTGTGTCTTCCTTCCGGGCTAAGGGTTGTTAGCCCGGGGACAACTGTCTGATGGTTGTATGTCGGAGGTTCTATATATTGTAAGTTGCTTGATAAACTTTGTGAGCGTGATGTAGGTTCTTCACTAAATCCGAGATTGACTGCTAGCGCCATCTATCGCTGCGATGGTTAAAGCTCCGTGTTATGCGTCCATGTGTGCGCGTCGTCCAGATGTCGCCACACTTTGTAGCCTGGAGAGGAACATAGGCTACTTTTTATCCCGTAAAAATATAACATTCCCGCGGGATAAAGTCGTCTATACCACGCGGGCAAAGCCGCGGGCGGAAAGCTAGTGTACTATAAATTATGTTGTTGTGTGGCCCATGGATCAGGCTAAAACTTCTGACGTAAATATAGCCGAATTTGCGATAAATGGGCATATCTCGAATAATCTGGCCACACTGGACGCACTTCGGGAGAATCGGGCAAACGGTTAAAACAACGTCCGTGCGAGCACATAGCTGGAGAGGAACATAGGCAACTTTTTATCCCGGAAAAGTATCACATTCCCGCGGGATAATGTCGTGTAGTCCACGCGGGCGAAGCCGCGGGCGGAAAGCTAGTTAATATTATAAATGTGAAAGTTTAGATGTTTGGATGTTTGTTACTCAATCACGCTAAAACGGCTAAACGGATTTGGCTGAAATTTGGGATATAGATACTTTGTAACCTGGAAAAGAACATAGGCTACTTTTTATCCTGAAAAAATATCACATTCCCGCGGGATAACGTCATCTATTCCACGCGGGCGGAGCCGCGGGCGCAAAGCTAGTGTACTATAAATTATGTTGTTGTGTGGCCCATGGATCAGGCCTAAAGCTTCTGGCGTAAATATAGCCTAATTTGCGATAAATGGGCATATCTCGAATAATCTGGCCACCTTGGACGCACATCGGGAGAATCGGGCAAACGGTAAAAATGACGTCCGTGCGAACACATAGCTGAGTAGTCATTTGACGTTACTAAGGAAAAAGTTCTTATTCTCGTGAATTGTCACATAATTATGTTCCATGCTTCGAGCGTCAAAAAAAAACGTGTGAGTATGATAGAACTTCAAAAAAGCGCACGTGTAAACGATACCTGCTGGCCTAGCACGAGCGGCTTACCCCACTAAGGTGTAAGCAAGACAGCATGTCGTGCTATATCATATCGCGTGATATAATGATGGTCATGCTAGGCAGGCTGGCTTGTTGAAAAAATATCGATATATTGATATTTTTAAATCGATATATCCATATTTTTAGCTGATAAATTATTTTGATCTGATATAATACAAAACCTACAAAATAAGTCACACCAACACATCAAAATATCACTATAAAAATTACTGCGCGTTAAATGCGCATTTAATGCGCGTACTCGTGCAAGTAATAACAGTTTTTGTTTCATCGAAATCTGACCACGATTTCCAAAGTTACAGCGTTGTAAAGTTTCACCAGCTTTTGTAAATTTGCTTTCCCTGCGCGCTACTGCGATGACGTCATGTCGCACTGACATCTCCGATTGCAGCTGTTGCGGGTGATTTCCGTCCAACTGTACCTACATAGAGTCCGTCCGTGCGCAATCTGTGCGCAACTGGTGCGTTTTTGGCGCTAGTTACAGGACATTTTAATCGTTCTAAGGCTATGGTAATTGATTAGTATTCGATTTCGACCGCGCGCAGGCGCAATCTAAAACTGTCACCTACTGTCGATACCAAAAGACATTTATCCCACAAACTTATCTGACTCTGTGGTGGAGGCGCCACTAGCAGTACAAAATTATCGAAATGGCTGTCAGTTTTTAGGGTGCATATTTGACCACCAAGTCAGTTAAGGTTGTTAGTACATTTTGTTTTGACGGTTGCTATATGTGTGTTCTGTCAATACATAATTGACAGAATACCGCTCGCCATTATGAAAGTTGATTTAATTTATGATTCATGAAAGTAAAACATGTATTTGAAGGTTGTTTTTTCACATAGGCACAATACAAAATTTTTAAACATTTCATTGATCGACTATAAGAAAATAAATAAATTTATTGCGAAACCGTGAGAGCGCAACTACATATATAGCCAAACGATTATATGTAGGTATATGGAAGCACCAACTCTCAATTGCGATGTGACGTCACACGGTACTGCCATTGGTTCACCCGAATTTTCCACGGAGGCCGTACCTACTTTAACGTTTAATAATAATATCTCAGTCATTTTTGAAGGACTTAGGGTACAGTTGGGCCGTGGGCCGCGGCCCAATTTGTTATCATGTCGATAGGTGGTGGACAAATGGGCCGAGCAAGCGGCCGAAATGCATACTTAAAAATATTTTATAGTAAATTCGGCCGCAGGCTGTTACTGTACTTAGTACTTATTAGTAAATTTTTTCTATACTTATAGTTTTTAGTTCTATCGTACCTAAGTATTAAATATTTAGGTAAGTATATTAAATACTTAGGTAGGTACGTATACGATTTTTTTTCTTGTGTGTGTGTGAGTCTGTTAGTACCAAACAATGTTATTCTATTCTTATAAAAAAATAATGTTAAATAATATAAACGATAGAAAAGTCTGTGTTGCTTGCCGTTTTTTGTAAATAACATGACTAACCCAAAAGCTGGAGTGTAATGTGTTTAGGGTTAATGTATGTATGTGTTGTGTGTATGTATGTGAGTTTCTTTATTCTAACATAACTTTTGAATGTCTTGACGGATTTTAATGTTTGAGGTATTATTAGAAACGAGTTATATTATTATGTCATCCCGAGTGGCACCGGCTATAATTACGACGTGTCGCGCCGTAAAAAAATAAATGAATATTCAATTATAGCAATATGGGTATCAAATGAAAGGCCTTGAAGAGTACATTTCAACAATATATAATTTGTGTACATAATCACTAAAAGTAATAAAAAAAACCAGACTGCCAAAATCGTACTAAAAAGTATAAAACAAGTTCTCATTGCAGTCGTACCATGCTGTGGAATACCTAAATTTAAAAGGTCCCCCGACTGCAATGAGAACTTGTAAAAAACAAGTTCTTTTACATTACTTTTTAGTTTGATTTTGGCAGTCGTTTTTTTATTTTAAATTATAAATTTTCATTGATTTTTTAAATTATTTTTATGCATTCACAATGCAATTCTGTAAGTATAGGAAAAATGTGACTTTAACCCTTGGCGTACCTGGTGGGTAAAAATCACGCGGCGTGCCCGGTGGGTCTGTCAGACCCATTATATAAAAATATGTTTGTAATAAAAGATAGATTGTTAGGAGATTTTTATTTATATTTATTTATTGGTTTATTCAATCATGTTTTATATAAAATTTAATAAAATATCTAATGTCAGTAATTTTTCAGTCCATAAAAATAAAACAAACAGACCTCTTACAAAAGCAGGTCCTTACCAATACAATCTAATCTTACATTTTAGTATAAAATCATAAGACCCGTATGCATTTTGCGCACGTGTTGTTCACACGGGAGTGGGCGCCGGACTGCGGGAGTGGCACAAAAATGACCTTGAGTTCGTAATGCGCAGCTACTCAAGCACAGGAAATGCTAAGTTTGGAATTACAAAAGATTTTGACGAATATTTGCTGCAACAGTGGGTCTGTCAGACCCTACCAGGCATGCCAAGGGTTAAACTTATGGGGCTCGTGGTTTTTCACTATCACATTTTTCCTTTATTAATTTTTATTTTATTACTTTTAGCTATTATGTATACAAATTATATATTTTTGAAATGTAATCGTCAAGGCCGTTCATTTTGATACCCATATTGCTATACTTAATCGAAGAGAAAAAAAATCATTTTTTTCTTCGATTATACGACAACACGACGACACGTCATATTGCCGGTGTCACTCGGGATGACATAACGTTTCTAATGATACCTCAAACATTAAAATCCATTAAGGCATTCAAAAGTTATGGTGGAATAAAGAAACTCACATACATACACACAACACATAGGTACATACATTAACCCCAAACACAGTCATTACACTCCTGCTTTTGGGCAGTCGTGTAAGTCATGTAATTTACAAAAATTTATATCGTTTATATTATTTAACATTCATTTTTTTTATTTAGAGGAGAATAGAATAACATTGTTTGGTACTCACAGATTTACACATACATACAGAAAGAAAAAAAAATCTTATAAGTACCTTTCTAAGTATTTAATATACCCTAGTATATAATACTTAGGTACGATGGAACTAAAAACTATATACAAAAAATGTACTAATAAGTACTAAGTACTACTAAGTACAGCCTGCGGCCGAATTTACCATAAAATATTTTTAAGTATGCATTTCGGCCGCTTGCTCGGCCCATTTGTCCACCACCTATCGACATGATAACAAATTGGGCCGCGGCCCACGGCCCAACTGTACTCTAAGTCTTTTGAAGATAGGAAAAAAATAAAATCAGATTCTTTTTTCTCGAGTTACATATTTTTTAGATATGCTGATAACAACAATCATTGGTATGACTCATTATATCCAACTAGCATACGCCCGCGACTTCGTCTGCGTGGAAAGTTTTTTGCTGTACGTGCAATTGCGTCAGGTGATCGTATTAATTTGACAGATAATATCGTATTCAATCGGCTGCATTGTATGGAATGACATTTATTATGATACAATATGAACTTTCAAATGAATACGATTGACTTTACGCAATTCCATTCCGCAGTTCAGTAGTTAAGATGTAAAGGCGTAACAAACAAACAAACGGATATTCACAGTTATAATGATAGTAAGGATATGGATTATTTTTATTTGGTTTCAAGGTGCCGCTATCTCTAGAGGTCCCGGGTTCGATCCCCGGTCGGGTAAATGTTGAAAACGAACTTTTCAATATTTCCTCGGGTCTGGGTGTATGTGGTAATACCCGTCGTTGTTTCCAATTTCCATAATACTAGTGCTCAAGCTACTATACCTTGGTATTGGAACAATGTATGTGATGGTGTCCAATATTTATTTATTTATATCTAGGTAACTTTAGTCGCTAGAATGCAAAGCTGTGAAACTAACTAACTAACAGGACAATTATAGGCTTTTTGTCCATTAATGTACGTACATTGTTGTCACCCTGTTTTAAAAATCTCATACAAATTTTATCAAGGATTGCATCGTAACTACTGCAGTGATTGGTTCCAGGTAAAGCTAGATCCTCAGTGACGGAAATTCTTTAGACTATTTAGTGCTTTACAACATTCGTAATGCCAAATTTACGTAATGTGACGGTTTAAAATAAGGGCCACACAGTCTGACGGGTCGAAATATTGTTTTTGCTTTTTCTATTGATGTGTTGTAATGCGAACGGATTTGAAGTGTTGTATGCTGTCACATATCAAACGTGACGCTGCTAGACTACTTTATTTAGCTCCAAATGGTATGGTTGTCGATATTTTGACAAATTAAATCTGGTACCTACACACAGTTTCGTGTGGCCCTTGTTTGAACAACGATTATAAGAGATCTATTCTGTTTTGGATGATGTTTGTGTGTTAAATCTTATTTATTTTTGCGTCACTGAGCAGCCAGGGAGTGAAACTGGACTTTCGTTAGCTAGTTTTTGTTATTTTCAGCATCCATAATCTGAAGCGTCAGGTCGTGTGGCCCTTGTTCAAACGTCAATAATTCATAAACTCTTGCGTAACGTTTGTTCTGAATACTAAAATAAGAAATGGTTTATCCGTCACTGAAGGATTTTACAGCTCATAAGCCAGAAGGAGTAAGGTACACACGAAATGACGTTCATAACATGATCGGCCATCCTGTGCTGGGGGCTTCAGAAAATCGCTCATTGTACGGTAATTTAGTGATGCATTTTACGGTAATTCTGACAACTCAGTTTGGCAACGCAGGACTGCGTTCCGTCGTTTTGGTTGAAAAACAACCGGTTGTTTGGATGTGTGGGTCATCAGCTTCCTCATAAGACATAGAGAAATTCTAAGCATACTCTATTTTGATGCAAAGTTGATGCAATCAAACGTGTCAGTAATAATTTTAGTGCAACCACAAGTTCGTTACTGTGAGTTGTTTTTTGTGTGTTAGCTGGAGAAATGTGTCACCAGCTTACACATGCCGTTAAGGCAAACCAGTGAGGTTAGGGTTTTAGACTATAGTCCAAAAGTTAATGCACAATTGGTGCAATGAGAACCAGAAAAACTAACCGTCACACACACTCTAATACTGTTGAAACTACGATCATAAAAGTGTGTGCGAGCTGGAGTACCGTGTCTCTGGCTTGCACATCTGTATCTTCGTAATTATATAAGGTACGATGATGTTTTATACCTCAAAAGTTGCTGCGAAATTGATGCAATAAGAACCAAATTTATCAAATCTTTAGGTAAAATAGTTTTGGAGCTACAAACCGATAAGTATGTGTAAGCTGGTGACACGTAACACGGGCTGACACATGGTGAATCACTGTAACTGTATAAGTAAGAGTTTCGTATTATATATAAAAAAAACCTTATAGTTGGTGCAAACACGACACGAGGCATGATTTCAAATCTCTGGGCCTCTTAGTTTCAAAATTATAGGCAAAAAACTGTTTTCCCGCCAAATAATTCAAAATAATGGTCTTGGACGCAGCTAAGTGCGGCGTTGCCGTTCCGTGCGCTACACTGTTGCAAACGAGTTTGAACTTAAGAGCTGGTGTTATTAAGAGTCACTTTAATTGCGCTTTCGATCGTTTTCATTTCTGTTCTAAGAATTTTAGGCCAGGAGCCGTCTGATATAAGTACGCTGATTCCTAACCTTTTTATGAGAAACAGATGGTTTAATTACAAGTAATTTTTAAATTTTGGCGTTAGAAACTTCACACTCATTTGTTGATAAAGCAACGAAATAATTAGATTTGGCACAATAATAAACATAGAGGAATGCAGAAAGGTAAAATTTATGTAGGTACTAAGAAGCCCTACACTGGGATTCTATTAAATAATAAATGTAATTTCGATATAAATCTTTACTGCGGCACCATGGCCGATATATTCTATATCTACTACAACACGCGACCGCGGAATCGTCTGGACTCTAAACAAACTACTCGCGTTATGACAACGCATTCTATATTTTTGAATACTGATTTAAACATAAATCAATCATAGACAATGCAAGGAGGTATCATATCTTAACAATATGATACCACATGCCGCCGCCGCAACAAAAAAAACCTTTCTTACTAAAGAAATGTTTTTTTCCTATATGGATTACCCTAAAGCGAAGGCCCTGCCTACCTTGGAACGATATCACATCAATAAGACTGGTCCTCACTAACGGACAGCCAGGACAATGGTCGATATAATTATTAATTTCTTGAAATCAAAACAAACCAACCATTGCATTGGCTTGACATACCAAAACCAAGGGAAAAGGTCTGCCCAGCCTTAAACCTAACCTTAATACATCATATGTAGTTACAATCAAAGCTAACCCTAGCTCATTTAAGCATTAACTAAGTCGAAATTCCAAGATCAAACATGTCGGACAAGCACCAATAATATATTGACTACGAAATTACCCAAAAATAACCCTCATCTCAAAAGGTACCCGACAACAAGCTTGGAACTTCATAAACCTGTGGTAACCTCAAGCAGACTGTCTACTAGGGGCCACCACAGTTTATGTAGCGTGGTGTCGACAACATTGCCAGTCAGGGTTAGAGGGATCCTGCAACAAACAGGATATGACCCTGGTCCTTATTGGACCATCAGGGTTTCCTCCCCCCTCACCAACAAATATTGACGTCACCTCATTCCTTAAGTGACATCGAAACAACTTACAAACTAACTAAAACGGAAATAAAATGAAACACAGAAGTGTTACTTTTGTGGTCCAGATCATTAACGAAACGTGATGTCAATATCAACATAAGTTAAGGTCAGAGGATTCTCACACCTAATTAGATAATAGGTCATCCTCCTGCCCCATCCCATGAAGGTAAAGAGACACGACACGATGTCTACTAATTAGTAAAAATGCAAAAAAAATAATTGTTTTATTAAATTAAACAAAAATAAAAATTAAATAAGTACATCATAAATGGACCACAGGACACTTCGTGGGCTTCAGGTGCAGTATTTCCGTACATGAAAAAGAAACACATATTAATACAAATCACACAATTATACCTTTCAACTATCTAACAATCACTATTATAAAACATCCTAACATCCTATCCTATTTCTATCCCTATTATAAAATGAATCTATAAAAGAAAATTTGTTTTTACATTTAATTTTATATGTAACAAATTTAATTCGTTTCTTATTTCGTAAAGAACTAATATTACATAACGAACTTATATTGGATTTCGAAATCCTATTCATATTCGACTTTTCAAACTTTTTCGCGCCTTTCTTCATTTTACTGTCATTCCTATTTTTATTCATAAAAAAACTTTTTAATCTAGGAATGACATGCGAACTTTTTTCTGACATATTACTTTTTCGAAAATTACTTTGACATCCGTCATTCGAGACATCTATCACTTGTGACTGTTGTGACTCATTGTCATCAATGTCAATCGATGTCAACATAAAATTCATGTCAACATTAAATTCAAAATTAATTTTTTTGTAAATTATACAAAATTTTTCAAAATTCAAAATTATGTTATTCCTGCTAATAAAATCACAACCCAACACTATGTTTGGTACAATGTCCCTTACAACAACGAATCGCTGTGTAAACAACACGTTATCTATCAAGAAACATACATTAGTTTTCCCTACTATTGAAAGTTTTCCACCACTCACATTTCGTAGTTCAGCGTTCACCATGTCCACACTGAGACCTAGACTGTCTACTACCGTCTGTGATATGACCGACACACTCGCACCGGTGTCCACCAAGGCGTCTATTTTCTGACCACGACACTCAATAGATAAAAACGGCGTACGCTTACTTGTGTTGTGATTGTCCTGCACCAACGTCAGCTGCATACAATCCTCTTCTCTACTTACAACAATATTATTATTAGATTGTGGGGACGTCTCAGTCGTCCTCCAAGATGATGTCGTGATGGGCATCATCGGGGCTTGAGCTCTAAAATCATTCAATTCACTTGCATCATACAAATCATGGGGTTTTTCGTTTGGCGTGCGAGAGGCACATTGATTGGGAGTTGGCACATTCTCTAACTCCGGCACAAAATAAACACATTGATTAGATTTATCACCACTGCTAGAATCACACATATTAGGGGCACATTCCTCGAAGCACTCAAGGTTATACAACTGTCTCACTACTTTTTTTAAATGCGTTTTGTCGACGTAGATTTGCGACATCAATTTGCTGCGTGTGACAACGTCGGTTGTCCGCAGGAATTGTTGTATGAACAACTGTTCTGTAATTGCGTTCCCAGCACGAGCGGCTAATATCTCCAACGCATACAGATGTTCCAACGAATTTTCGTTGAAATACTGCTTTCTCGCAAAAAATTCAGCAAGTGGGTCCGATACAAGACCAAACTCCCTGATAAACTCCTTCTTCATTTCGTCGTAGTCTTTCACCATATCGACGATCTTATCGTAGAAATAGCGGGCTGCGCCCGTGCAGAAAGCTCCGACGACGATTTTCTTGGCCTCGCCTTCGTAGCCTTGCAGAGCCGTCATTATTTCGTAGCTCCGAAAAAAAACTTCGACATCTCCGTGGATGCCGTCGAACAATAAGACCTCCATCTTCACCAAAGGGTCTGAAACATGGAAACTACAGTATAGATCTGCGAAGATTTGCGCCTAACACCATAAGAAGCCCTACACTGGGATTCTATTAAATAATAAATGTAATTTCGATATAAATCTTTACTGCGGCACCATGGCCGATATATTCTATATCTACTACAACACGCGACCGCGGAATCGTCTGGACTCTAAACAAACTACTCGCGTTATGACAACGCATTCTATATTTTTGAATACTGATTTAAACATAAATCAATCATAGACAATGCAAGGAGGTATCATATCTTAACAATATGATACCACAGTACCTACCTATAAAACCTACTACGTGTTTATTACAGAGAGAAGGCTTCATTCATGGAACCAGTCTACTTACTACATACAGTCAGTCATCGCGTTTGATATTGGCGAAAATGCCGCCGATGTCCAGACAGTTGTAATACTGTAAGGGTTGTCACGTGTATAGTTGTAAGACTTCGCCGAAAAAAAGGAGTTACATTTTATACATCTTGCTTGACTAACTTACTAAAAAGGTATATAGATATGGCGAAGTTCACAGGTTTATATTGTGACTAGCCTTCCGCCCGCGGTTTCTGCGTTCCCCGCGTGGACTGCACGAGAACGAGACGTTATCCTATGGGAATAATATGATGGCGGCCAACTTTTTTGTTTGTTTGATTTTGATGAAACTTGGTTTTTAGTACTATTTTGACAAGAAAACTGCAACGCAATGATAAAATTTTTGAAAAATCCAAGATTTTTTGTTTATCGGCCGATTTTGATGAAACTCAGTTTTTGGTACTATTTTGACAAGAAAACAGCAACACAATGTTAAAATAATTAAAAATCCAAGATGGCGGCCAACTTTTTTGTTTCTTGGCCGTTTTCGATGAAACTCGGTTTCTAGTACTATTTTGACAAGAAAACAGCAACGCAATGATAAAAATATTAGAAATCCAAGATGGCAGCCAACTTTTTTGTTTGTTGGCCGATTTTGATGAAACTCAGTTTTTGGTACTATTTTGACAAGAAAACTGCAACGCAATGTTAAAAATATTAAAAATCCAAAATGGCGGCCAACTTTTAAGTTTTTGGACCAATTTTGATGAAACTCGGTTTCCGGTACTATTTTGACAAAAAAAACAGCAACGCAATGTAAAACATATAAAAATCCAAGATAGCGGCCAACTTTGTTGTTTGTGGGCCGATTTTGATGAAACTCGGTTTTTTTGTTTTATTTTGACAAGAAAATAGCAACGCAATGTCAAAAATGTAAAAAAATTAAAGATGGCGCCCTAATTTTTATTTGTTATCCGATTTTGATGAAACTCGGTTTCTGGTACTATTTTGACAAGAAAACAGCAAAGCCATTTTAAAAATGTAAGAAATCCAAGATGGCGGCCAACTTTTTTGTTTGTGGGCCGATTTTGATGGAATTCGGTTTTTGGTACTATTTGAATAAGAAAATAGCAACGCAATGTCAAAAATGTAAAAAATTAAAGATAGCGCCCAAATTTTTGTTTGTTGGCTGATTTTGATGAAACTCGGTTTTTGGTACAACTTTGACCAGAAAACAGCAACGCAATGTTAAAATTATAAAAAATCCAAGATGGCGGCCAATTTTTTTGTTTGTGGGACGATTTTGATGAAACTCTGTTTTTAGTACTATTTTGACAAGAAAACTGCAACGCAATGATAAAATTTTTGAAAAATCCAAGATGGCGGCCAACTTTTTGTTTATCGGCCGATTTTGATGAAACTCAGTTTTTGGTACTATTTTGACAAGAAAACAGCAACACAATGTTAAAATAATTAAAAATCCAAGATGGCGGCCAACTTTTGTTTCTTGGCCGTTTTCGATGAAACTCGGTTTCTGGTACTAGTTTGACAAGAAAACAGCAACGCAATGATAAAAATATTAGAAATCCAAAATGGCAGCCAACTTTTTTGTTTGTTGGCCGATTTTGATGAAACTCAGTTTTTGGTACTATTTTGACAAGAAAACTGCAACGCAATGATACAATTTTTAAAAATTCCAAGATGGCGGCCAACTTTTTTGTTAGTGGGCTGATTCTGATGAAACTCTGTTTCTGGTACTATTTTGTCAAGAGAACAGCAACGCAATGTTAAAAATATTAAAAATCCAAAATGGCGGCCAACTTTTAAGTTTTTGGACCAATTTTGATGAAACTCGGTTTCTGGTACTATTTTGACAAAAAAACAGCAACGCAATGTAAAACATATTAAAAATCCAAGATAGCGGCCAACTTTTTTGTTTGTGGGCCGATTTTGATGAAATTCGGTTTTTGGTACTATTTGGATAAGAAAATAGCAACGCAATGTCAAAAATGTAAAAAATTAAAGATGGCGCCCAAATTTTTGTTTTTTTTGGCCGATTTTGATGAAACTCGGTTTTTGGTACAATTTTGACCAGAAAACAGCAACGCAATGTTAAAATTATAAAAAATCCAAGATGGCGGGCAATTTTTTTTTTGTGGGACGATTTTGATGAAACTCGGTTTTTGGTACTATTTTGACAAAAAATTAGAAACGCAATGTTAAAATTGACGAATTAAAATTAAATATAAGCATGTAAAATAATAAATTTTGAGACTTCCTGCCCCGATTTTTTTTTTCACAATACTTTCGGGGTCCTAAAACATCTACCTTTCGTATTTTAAGACAACCCTTCCGTACTAACGTTAATACCTATACAGGTGTCGGTATCGCTCAACTTCAAGGGCCTACTGTATGGAAAAGTTGCTGTTTTCTTGTCAAAATACTACCAAATACCGAGTTTCATCAAAATCGTGCATATTTATTTATTCAATCTTTATTGCAAAATATATAACAAATGGCGGACTCAATGCTGATATGCATTCTCTGCCAGTCAACTGGAAAGGGTGTCAGGAAGAAAATGAACAGCAGCAATAAAAAAAATGACAGTTAAAAGAAAACAGAAGGAACTAATTAAATACAAGAAAAAAATACTAAAATTAAATAACAAATGAAAATTTGTAAATGCTTATAAATATATGAGTATTAAAAGGTATACATACTAAAGTAGCAATAACATGATATATAATTTATACATACACATATTATACATACAACTATAAATAAATAACACATAAAGTCAGAACAGATCTATCATGATAAGTGTAATCAGCTCGAGTAATGTTCGCGGACCATTTTCTTGAACACGCACTTACTTGGGGCACTGCGGATATTTTAAGGGCAAATCGTTCCAAAGTTGTACAGGCGAAAAAGAAAATGATTGGGAGACGAAGCCAGAAGAGTGGGATGGTGTTTTCAGGAGAAAGTTGTCACTAGAGCGAAGGCTACGTTCATTAGAGTCGCCCAGAAACTGAAATCTGGATTTCAATTAATCTGGGGTAAGTGGATCTAATAGAATATTGAAGAGCATGCAGACAACTCTAACGTTCCTACGCTCGCGTAATCGATATATGAAACGAATACAGTTTTTAAGGAAACGATCCAACTTACTGAGATGGTTTTTTTCTTTCGAGGTTGGTACTACAGACATCAGCGTAGACAATTATAGGTAAGACAACCGTCTGTATTGGAGCAATCTTGATACTGGTAGGCAGAAAGAACTTAAACCTATAGAGAGATCTAAGTGCATTAGTGGCTCTGAGACATGCTTGTTCGATATGATCTTTCCAAGAGAGGCAGGCATCGATATAGTCAAACCCAAGTCCTTCACTTGTTGTGAGTAGGATATTATCACGCCGTTAAATACCAAATTGTAGAAACTATTCCAGTTTACGTATGACAGCTGTCGAGAACTACCCTACCAGCAATTAAAGATTGACATTTATCCGCGTTAACTGATATGCCATAATTAGTTGACCACACAGAAATCTTCATCAAATCACAGTTGATTAGCGCGACAACATTATTTAAACTGTGGATATTATGTTGCGCATAAAGTTGTAGATCGTCGGCATAGAGATGAAAAGAAGAGGAGAAATGAGATGTCAGAGAGTTGATAAACAAGGAAAAGAGAAGAGGGGAGAGTACACCGCCTTGTGGAACGCCAGCCTCCAAGTCGAGCCAGTCAGACAGCGTCCGATCTACTCGCACGGCTTGCTGGCAATCGCCAAGATAGGAAGAGAACCAAGTAGGTGCCATAAAATAAATACCTTACCGACCGAGCATAGCTAGGAGAATTTCGTGACTAACGGCATTCAAAGCGCTGGAAAAATCTATTAAAACTAGGACAGTTAATAATTGCTTAGCAGACCCAAAAACCCATTACATGACACCAATATCACAAAATACAAAAAAAACGCAGCTGCCATCTTCGATTCCAAAACACATCAAAATCGAACTTAGCATCCCTAAAAACCCCTTACATGACACCAATACCACAAAATTTAAAAAAGCGCGGCCGCCATCTTGTATTCCGAAACGCACATCAAAATCGAGCTAAGCATCCCTAAAAACCACTTACATGACACCAATATCACAAAATTCCTATTCCTTACCCGGTTACCAACTGATCCGTAATGATCGTGTAAGTTCCTCACATGGCGGAGTGGCTATATATCTCTGTTCTCATATCTCTTATTCTGTTCTTAGTCGTTCCCCTCAGCCACCTCCTGCCAACAGCGCCGAGCATCTCTTTATTGAAATATCCCTATCCCATTCCAAGCTTCTCTTGGGAGTTTTCTATAGCCCTTCGCTCCGAGTTGACTATTTTGAGTCTTTCGAGCATCTCCTAGAAAATTTCACTCCCTCATACACCCATAATATAATTATGAGTGATTTCAACCACCTGTCTCATTAAAAACGACACACGTTCCCAAAAATTATTATCTCTAGTTAATTCCTTCAATTTACATATCCTACCCTCTAACTAATGCAACCCATTACTTTCCCAATTGTACCCCCTCTCTTCTCGATCTTATGATCATCTCCTCCCCTACCTCTGTAGTTAAGCATGGTCAACATTCTGCAGATGCGTTTTCTTACCATGACTTCGTATACTTGTCTTACAGGATTCGTCTCCCCAAACAAAAACCAACTGTGCAGCTTCAGCGTAGTTTTAATAATATCGATCATGATCGTCTACTCCATGACGCCGCCAACATAGACTGGTCGCCTATTTTTAATACAGATTGTGTGGGTGAACAAATAGATTTCTTTAACAATGCTATAGTGGCACTTTACGATGTTCATGCACCTGTGCGTCCTGTCAAAATTAAACACCTTCCGGCGCCTTGGCTAACAGATGAGATTCGGGCATTGATGGCGAAAAAGAACAGTACCAAGGCAAGGTTCAAGCTCGATCCTACGAAACGTAATGAGGAAGAATATCACCGAGCCAGAAACCGGTGCAATACGGTAGTTAAGTACGCTCAAAGGCGCCACATACATAACTCTGTTGAAAATGAAGACCCAGCGAGAGTATGGAAATTCTTAAGAACTCTTGGGATTGGCAAAGCTCATACAGATAATTTCCTAAACAATGTAGATTTCAACCAACTTAACAGTCACTTCACTTCTTCGACTCCTATCGATGGCAATGTCAAAGCCAATACCTTGCAAAATCTTTCAAATTTGCCAATCCAAGACTGTGATCCTTTTATTCTTCAACAATTTGCGGACTGTGATGTTAAGAGAACAATTCTGTCAATTAAATCTTCTGCTGTAGGTGCTGATTGTATTAGCCGAAAAATGATCCTTCCCATCCTTGATGTACTAGTTCCTATAATTTCCCATATCCTTAATACGTCCATTACAACCGGTGTTTTTCCTGCCTCCTGGAAGGACTCCAATGTTATCCCTCTTCCCAAAAAATCCAAACCAATGCTCCTTACCGATTTCCGGCCTATTTCCATATTACCTTTCCTCTCCAAAGTCCTAGAAAAGCTGATTCACCACCAGTTTACTGGTTATCTCCATTTCAACCATCTCCTTAATCCCTATCAGTCTGGTTTCCGGAAAGGCCATAGCACTTCCACAGACCTAACTAAGATCTCAGATGACATTCGCCGGGGGATGGAAAATCGACAACTCACTGTATTGACTTTATTGGACTTTAGTAACGCTTTCAACTCCGTCGATTTTGACATTCTTCTTGGTGTTTTACTTTCTCTGAACATATCTCCTACTGCAATTGACTGGTTTCAAAGTTACCTGTTAGGACGAAGGCAGCGCGTCCGCACTGGAGATTCGTTCTCGGAGTGGAGTGACATCAATGCCGGTGTTCCCCAGGGTGGTGTCTTATCTCCACTCCTTTTTTCAATATTTATTAATACCATCACTGATTCTATTTCCAGTTCCTACCACTTATATGCGGATGACTTGCAAATATACAATCAAGCACCTTTATCTGAACTATCACGTGCAATTGCAGTCGTCAACTCAGATTTAGCGCTGATCGGTAGTTGGAGTAAATCCTTTGGTCTTGCTGTAAACCCAGCTAAAAGTCAGTGCATAATTATTGGTAATTCTTATTACGTTTCGAGGATCGACTTTGAACAGCTTCCCTCAGTTTCTTTAGATGGCACTGTTATTCCGTACTCGGAAACTGTAAAAAACCTTGGCGTTACTTTTGACCAGCATTTTTCTTGGAGGCCACAGGTTCATGAACTTAGGAAAAAGATTTTCGCTGCATACGGATCTCTTAACCGCCTCCGTAATTTTTTGCCTATTACCACCAAAACCACTTTGGCGCAATCTCTCCTGCTATCTATTATTGACTACGCTGATGTCTGTTACACTGATCTATCGGAGGAGTTACTTGGTAAACTTGAGCGACTGCAGAATGTCTGTATCAGATTTATTTTTAACCTCCGCAAATATGACCATGTGTCTCCTCTTCTTTTCATCTCTATGCCGACGATCTACAACTTTATGCGCAACATAATATCCACAGTTTAAATAATGTTGTCGCGCTAATCAACTGTGATTTGATGAAGATTTCTGTGTGGTCAACTAATTATGGCATATCAGTTAACGCGGATAAATGTCAATCTTTAATTGCTGGTAGGGTAGTTCTCGACAGCTGTCATACGTAAACTGGAATAGTTTCTACAATTTGGTATTTAACGGCGTGATAATATCCTACTCACAACAAGTGAAGGACTTGGGTTTGACTATATCGATGCCTGCCTCTCTTGGAAAGATCATATCGAACAAGCATGTCTCAGAGCCACTAATGCACTTAGATCTCTCTATAGGTTTAAGTTCTTTCTGCCTACCAGTATCAAGATTGCTCCAATACAGACGGTTGTCTTACCTATAATTGTCTACGCTGATGTCTGTAGTACCAACCTCGAAAGAAAAAAACCATCTCAGTAAGTTGGATCGTTTCCTTAAAAACTGTATTCGTTTCATATATCGATTACGCGAGCGTAGGAACGTTAGAGTTGTCTGCATGCTCTTCAATATTCTATTAGATCCACTTACCCCAGATTAATTGAAATCCAGATTTCAGTTTCTGGGCGACTCTAATGAACGTAGCCTTCGCTCTAGTGACAACTTTCTCCTGAAAACACCATCCCACTCTTCTGGCTTCGTCTCCCAATCATTTTCTTTTTCGCCTGTACAACTTTGGAACGATTTGCCCTTAAAATATCCGCAGTGCCCCAAGTAAGTGCGTGTTCAAGAAAATGGTCCGCGAACATTACTCGAGCTGATTACACTTATCATGATAGATCTGTTCTGACTTTATGTGTTATTTATTTATAGTTGTATGTATAATATGTGTATGTATAAATTATATATCATGTTATTGCTACTTTAGTATGTATACCTTTTAATACTCATATATTTATAAGCATTTACAAATTTTCATTTGTTATTTAATTTTAGTATTTTTTTCTTGTATTTAATTAGTTCCTTCTGTTTTCTTTTAACTGTCATTTTTTTATTGCTGCTGTTCATTTTCTTCCTGACACCCTTTCCAGTTGACTGGCAGAGAATGCATATCAGCATTGAGTCCGCCATTTGTTATATATTTTGCAATAAAGATTGAATAAATAAATATGCACGATTTTGATGAAACTCGGTATTTGGTAGTATTTTGACAAGAAAACAGCAACTTTTCCATACAGTAGGCCCTTGAAGTTGAGCGATACCGACACCTGTATAGGTATTAACGTTAGTACGGAAGGGTTGTCTTAAAATACGAAAGGTAGATGTTTTAGGACCCCGAAGGTATTGTGAAAAAAAAAATCGGGGCAGGAAGTCTCAAAATTTATTATTTTACATGCTTATATTTAATTTTAATTCGTCAATTTTAACATTGCGTTTCTAATTTTTTGTCAAAATAGTACCAAAAACCGAGTTTCATCAAAATCGTCCCACAAAAAAAAAATTGCCCGCCATCTTGGATTTTTTATAATTTTAACATTGCGTTGCTGTTTTCTGGTCAAAATTGTACCAAAAACCGAGTTTCATCAAAATCGGCCAAAAAAAACAAAAATTTGGGCGCCATCTTTAATTTTTTACATTTTTGACATTGCGTTGCTATTTTCTTATCCAAATAGTACCAAAAACCGAATTTCATCAAAATCGGCCCACAAACAAAAAAGTTGGCCGCTATCTTGGATTTTTAATATGTTTTACATTGCGTTGCTGTTTTTTTGTCAAAATAGTACCAGAAACCGAGTTTCATCAAAATTGGTCCAAAAACTTAAAAGTTGGCCGCCATTTTGGATTTTTAATATTTTTAACATTGCGTTGCTGTTCTCTTGACAAAATAGTACCAGAAACAGAGTTTCATCAGAATCAGCCCACTAACAAAAAAGTTGGCCGCCATCTTGGAATTTTTAAAAATTGTATCATTGCGTTGCAGTTTTCTTGTCAAAATAGTACCAAAAACTGAGTTTCATCAAAATCGGCCAACAAACAAAAAAGTTGGCTGCCATTTTGGATTTCTAATATTTTTATCATTGCGTTGCTGTTTTCTTGTCAAACTAGTACCAGAAACCGAGTTTCATCGAAAACGGCCAAGAAACAAAAGTTGGCCGCCATCTTGGATTTTTAATTATTTTAACATTGTGTTGCTGTTTTCTTGTCAAAATAGTACCAAAAACTGAGTTTCATCAAAATCGGCCGATAAACAAAAAGTTGGCCGCCATCTTGGATTTTTCAAAAATTTTATCATTGCGTTGCAGTTTTCTTGTCAAAATAGTACTAAAAACAGAGTTTCATCAAAATCGTCCCACAAACAAAAAAATTGGCCGCCATCTTGGATTTTTTATAATTTTAACATTGCGTTGCTGTTTTCTGGTCAAAGTTGTACCAAAAACCGAGTTTCATCAAAATCAGCCAACAAACAAAAATTTGGGCGCTATCTTTAATTTTTTACATTTTTGACATTGCGTTGCTATTTTCTTATTCAAATAGTACCAAAAACCGAATTCCATCAAAATCGGCCCACAAACAAAAAAGTTGGCCGCCATCTTGGATTTCTTACATTTTTAAAATGGCTTTGCTGTTTTCTTGTCAAAATAGTACCAGAAACCGAGTTTCATCAAAATCGGATAACAAATAAAAATTAGGGCGCCATCTTTAATTTTTTTACATTTTTGACATTGCGTTGCTATTTTCTTGTCAAAATAAAACAAAAAAACCGAGTTTCATCAAAATCGGCCCACAAACAACAAAGTTGGCCGCTATCTTGGATTTTTATATGTTTTACATTGCGTTGCTGTTTTTTTTGTCAAAATAGTACCGGAAACCGAGTTTCATCAAAATTGGTCCAAAAACTTAAAAGTTGGCCGCCATTTTGGATTTTTAATATTTTTAACATTGCGTTGCAGTTTTCTTGTCAAAATAGTACCAAAAACTGAGTTTCATCAAAATCGGCCAACAAACAAAAAAGTTGGCTGCCATCTTGGATTTCTAATATTTTTATCATTGCGTTGCTGTTTTCTTGTCAAAATAGTACTAGAAACCGAGTTTCATCGAAAACGGCCAAGAAACAAAAAAGTTGGCCGCCATCTTGGATTTTTAATTATTTTAACATTGTGTTGCTGTTTTCTTGTCAAAATAGTACCAAAAACTGAGTTTCATCAAAATCGGCCGATAAACAAAAAATCTTGGATTTTTCAAAAATTTTATCATTGCGTTGCAGTTTTCTTGTCAAAATAGTACTAAAAACCAAGTTTCATCAAAATCAAACAAACAAAAAAGTTGGCCGCCATCATATTATTCCCATAGGATAACGTCTCGTTCTCGTGCAGTCCACGCGGGGAACGCAGAAACCGCGGGCGGAAGGCTAGTCACAATATAAACCTGTGAACTTCGCCATATCTATATACCTTTTTAGTAAGTTAGTCAAGCAAGATGTATAAAATGTAACTCCTTTTTTTCGGCGAAGTCTTACAACTATACACGTGACAACCCTTACAGTATTACAACTGTCTGGACATCGGCGGCATTTTCGCCAATATCAAACGCGATGACTGACTGTATGTAGTAAGTAGACTGGTTCCATGAATGAAGCCTTCTCTCTGTAATAAACACGTAGTAGGTTTTATAGGTAGGTACCTACATAAATTTTACCTTTCTGCATTCCTCTATGTTTATTATTGTGCCAAATCTAATTATTTCGTTGCTTTATCAACAAATGAGTGTGAAGTTTCTAACGCCAAAATTTAAAAATTACTTGTAATTAAACCATCTGTTTCTCATAAAAAGGTTAGGAATCAGCGTACTTATATCAGACGGCTCCTGGCCTAAAATTCTTAGAACAGAAATGAAAACGATCGAAAGCGCAATTAAAGTGACTCTTAATAACACCAGCTCTTAAGTTCAAACTCGTTTGCAACAGTGTAGCGCACGGAACGGCAACGCCGCACTTAGCTGCGTCCAAGACCATTATTTTGAATTATTTGGCGGGAAAACAGTTTTTTGCCTATAATTTTGAAACTAAGAGGCCCAGAGATTTGAAATCATGCCTCGTGTCGTGTTTGCACCAACTATAAGGTTTTTTTTATATATAATACGAAACTCTTACTTATACAGTTACAGTGATTCACCATGTGTCAGCCCGTGTTACGTGTCACCAGCTTACACATACTTATCGGTTTGTAGCTCCAAAACTATTTTACCTAAAGATTTGATAAATTTGGTTCTTATTGCATCAATTTCGCAGCAACTTTTGAGGTATAAAACATCATCGTACCTTATATAATTACGAAGATACAGATGTGCAAGCCAGAGACACGGTACTCCAGCTCGCACACACTTTTATGATCGTAGTTTCAACAGTATTAGAGTGTGTGTGACGGTTAGTTTTTCTGGTTCTCATTGCACCAATTGTGCATTAACTTTTGGACTATAGTCTAAAACCCTAACCTCACTGGTTTGCCTTAACGGCATGTGTAAGCTGGTGACACATTTCTCCAGCTAACACACAAAAAACTACTCATAGTAACAAACTTGTGGTTGCACTAAAATTATTACTGACACGTTTGATTGCATCAACTTTGCATCAAAATAGAGCATGCTTAGAATTTCTCTATGTCATAAGAGGAAGCTGATGACCCACACATGACATGTTGTTTGGTTGCTGCCATGAAGTTTGACTTAATACTCTGAGGTAACTGGAGCTCTCACCCTGAATAAAAAAGTGTCGCCAGCAAATTTGACATTTATGTATGTAGTGGCTGTCAGCTGTCTCATATGACCATACGTATTTTTTTAAAGTGTAGGTGAGACGGAAGACAGCCACTGTGTTATTTGTGGTATTCAAAAAATTGTTCGTACTGCACTCTCCAGTTACCTCAGTATTAAGTCGAGCTTCATGGTTGCTGCACTGAACGGGTGAAACCATAGTGAAACTACAGCGCGCCCCGGAGTCTCTGAGTACTGAATCCTATGGAGATGGCATATTGATCTATATGAACTATCGGTTATACAAATATGAGCTAAATCGACATTGTACTCATAAACCTGTAGCCATCTCGTTCTATCTTACCTCCAATACTTCATGTAAAAAGAGACAGCAATATATTTATTCGACCTATTTTTTGGCAACATTGAAACGTGACGTCATCGTAATGCATGATTGAAGCCGGTCGCCATTTAGGTTTCTCGGTATGTGAGCTGTCAACGCGAGTTGTATTTGCAGTGTTTTGTGATAAAAGTCTTTTAATTTGAGACTTTCATGTGAATAAAAGGTATTAATAAGTGAGAGAAAGCAACAAGGAACATGTGGTAGTTTGTGGCATCAAAAAAAGTGAAAATCGTCCAAACATTACATTACACCGGTACGTACTATTTATTTTGCAAAAACACCAAAACAATACAATGAATGCCTTGTGTTTTGGTTTTCCTGTGAATAGTTTACTTAGAATTCATACCAAATGTAGCTTACTACTTATTTTGGTGAGTTTTGTTGGTGTATTTCAAGAAAATATAAATTTGTTTGTTTTGCGCTAGGGTTGCCCTTATAGCATTTTTCTTATCGAATTATCGATGTTTTCAAATTTCAAGTGTAAATTGAGTGTATTAATTTTAAACTGTTTTTATTGTTTTAGGTTGCCTAAAAATAACAAAAAAAGAAAAATATGGCTGGAACAATGCAAAAGGAAAATTTAAAGACTCGTACGAAAACTATTTTTATGTGCTCTTTTCATTTTGAAGAACAGTTTCAAACGTCAACGACAGTTTAAGTTTTGAAAAAGACGTTAATAAGGCCACTGGCAAAATCGAAATTATAGTGCGACAACGTTTTCTGTTCCGGTTGCCAAAAACTGGATACTTATATATAACGTGTTTTTTTAATGTCATTTTGCTGTAAAGTTATTCTCCAACTTTCATTCATTCTAGCACATTAAAAGTAAGTATGTTTTTTAACACTAGATGTCGCTTCGCTATATTCTAAATATATAAAAAATATGATTGCTAGTAAAGATCTCGATTCAAACTGTTTATTATTTTATTACTTAATAATGCTTGTTTTTTTTGAGACATTTCTTTTTTCTATGTTAGGTAGGTACCTAGTAGGCATTCTCCTTTGTGATTTTGTATTGTAATGTGTGTTATGTAAAAAAAACCAATCCTTGTTGTATAAACATAATAGGTTTTTACAATATGGAGCTTTTTGTTTTATTTCATTACCTTTTTTTACTTAAACTGGTTCCCGCGACCTTTGATCTGGAATTCTATGGAGGTCTCGCATGTGTATAGACGCGTGACTCTATATACACATTGTGTCATTGTCATACAGAAAGCACATTATTAAGATTTATTTAAAAAAAAAACTAGGTATATAATTATACACTATAATTCCGTTTTAAATTATAGAGGTGATTACGAAACTGCTTTTATAAAATATAGGGTAATATAGGTAGGTAGTCACAAAAATACTCGATCTAAAACTTCATCAATAAATATATCGATGTACAAATAGGGCAGCACTACGGAAAGGCGCCATTTTGGTTTCTCGGTATGTGTGCTTGTGTGTGTGTGTATGCTTCAATTTTTCGTAGGTATGCCATCTCCATTGGATTCAGTACTCAGAGCCCGGAGTGCGCTCGAGTGCACTGTGCACTCGATCGAAGCGACGGAACGCACCACAGATCACTATAATTTTGTGACTATAATACGCACTACGCACGCCTGGGCACAAAACGATGTGTGGGTCATCAGCTTCCTCATAAGACATAGAGAAATTCTAAGCATGCTCTATTTTGATGCAAAGTTGGTGCAATCAAACGTGTCAGTAATAATTTTAGTGCAACCACAAGTTCGTTACTATGAGTTGTTTTTTGTGTGTTAGCTGGAGAAATGTGTCACCAGCTTACACATGCCGTTAAGGCAAACCAGTGAGGTTAGGGTTTTAGACTATAGTCCAAAAGTTAATGCACAATTGGTGCAATGAGAACCAGAAAAACTAACCGTCACACTCTAATACTGTTGAAACTACGATCATAAAAGTGTGTGCGAGCTGAAGTACCGTGTCTCTGGCTTGCACATCTGTATCTTCGTAAGTATATAAGGTACGATGATGTGTTATACCTCAAAAGTTGCTGCAAAATTGATGCAATTAGAACCAAATTTATCAAATCTTTTGGTAAAATAGTTTTGGAGCTACGAACCGATAAGTATGTGTAAGCTGGTGACACGTAACACGGGCTGACACATGGTGAATCTCTGTAACTGTATAAGTAAGAGTTTCGTATTATATATAAAAAAAAACCTTATAGTTGGTGCAAACACGAGGCATGATTTCAAATCTCTGGGCCTCTTAGTTTCAAAATTATAGGCAAAAAACTGTTTTCCCGCCAAAAAATTCAAAACAATGGTCTTGGACGCAGCTAAGTGCGGCGTTGCCGTTCCGTGCGCTACACTGTTGCAAACGAGTTTGAACTTAAGAGCTGGTGTTATTAAGAGTCACTTTAATTGCGCTTTCGATCGTTTTCATTTCTGTTCTAAGAATTTTAGGCCAGGAGCCGTCTGATATAAGTACGCTGATTCCTAACCTTTTTATGAGAAACAGATGGTTTAATTACAAGTAATTTTTAAATTTTGGCGTTAGAAACTTCACACTCATTTGTTGATAAAGCAAAGAAATAATTAGATTTGGCACAATAATAAACATAGAGGAATGCAGAAAGGTAAAATTTATGTAGGTACCTATAAAACCTACTACGTATTTATTACAGAGAGAAGCCTTCATTCATAGAACGGTGCGAAATGATTTCACTACTACCAGTCTACTTACTACATACAGTCAGTCATCGCGTTTGACATTGGCGAAAATGCCGCCGATGTCCAGACAGTTGTAATACTGTAAGGGTTGTCAAGCGTAAGTCTTACTTCGCCGAAAAAAAGGAGTTACATTTTATACATCTTGCTTGACTAACTTACTAAAAAGGTATATAGATATGGCGAAGTTCACAGGTTTATATTGTGACTAGCCTTCCGCCCGCGGTTTCGACCGCGTGGACTGCACGAGAACGAGACGTTATCCTATGGGAATAATATGATGGCGGCCAACTTTTTTGTTTGTGGGCCGATTTTGATGAAACTTGGTTTTTAGTACTATTTTGACAAGAAAACTGCAACGCAATGATAAAATTTTTGAAAAATCCAAGATGGCGGCCAATTTTTTTGTTTATCGGCCGATTATGATGAAACTCAGTTTTTGGTACTATTTTGACAAGAAAACGGCAAAACACTATGTTAAAATAATTAAAAATCCAAGATGGCGGCCAACTTTTTTGTTTCTTGGCCGTTTTCGATGAAACTCGGATTCTGGTACTATTTTGACAAGAAAACAGCAACGCAATGATAAAAATATTAGAAATCTAAGATGGCGGCCAACTTTTTTGTTTGTTGGCCGATTTTGATGAAACTCAGTTTTTGGTACTATTTTGACAAGAAAACTGCAACGCAATGATAAAATTTTTGAAAAATCCAAGATGGCGGCCAACTTTTTGTTAGTGGGGTGATTCTAATGTAACTCGGTTTCTGGTACAATTTGTCAAGAGAACAGCAACGCGATGTTAAAAATATTAAAAATCCAAAATGGCGGCCAACTTTTAAGTTTTTGAACCAATTTTAATGAAACTCGGTTTTTGGTACAATTTTGACCAGAAAACAGCAACGTAATGTTAAAATTCTAAAAAATCCAAGTTGGCGGCCAACTTTTTTGTTTGTGGGACGATTTTGATGAAACTCGGTTTTTGGTGCTATTTTGACAAGAAATAAGAAACGCAATGTTAAAATTGACGAATTAAAATTAAATATAAGCATGTAAAATAATAAATTTTGAGACTTCCTGCCCCGATTTTTTTTTCCACAATACCTTCGGGGTCCTAAAACATCTACCTTCACATTTTAAGACAACCCTTCCGTACTAACGTTAATACCTATACAGGTGTCGGTATCGCTCAACTTCAAGGGCCTACTGTATGGAAAAGTTGCTGTTTTCTTGTCAAAATACTACCAAATACCTAGTTTCATCAAAATCGTGCATATTTATTTATTTAATCTTTATTGCAAAATATATAACAAATGGCGGACTCAATGCTGATATGCATTCTCTTCCAGTCAACTGGAAAGGGTGTCAGGAAGAAAATGAACAGCAGCAATAAAAAAATTTACAGTTAAAAGAAAACAGAAGGAACTAATTAAATGCAAGAAAAAATACTAAAATTAAATAACAAATGAAAATTTGTAAATGCTTATAAATATATGAGTATTAAAAGGTATACATACTAAAGTAGCAATAACATGATATATAATTTATACATACACATATTACATATACATACAACTATAAATAAATAACACATAAAGTCAGAACAGATCTATCATGATAAGTGTAATCAGCTCGAGTAATGTTCGTGGACCATTTTCTTGAACACGCACTTACTTGGGGCACTGCGGATATTTTAAGGGCAAATCGTTCCAAAGATGTACAGGCGAAAAAGAAAATGATTGGGAGACGAAGCCACAAGAGTGGGATGGTGTTTTCAGGAGAAAGTTGTCACTAGAGCGAAGGCTACGTTCATTAGAGTCGCCCAGAAACTGAAATCTGGATTTCAATTAATCTGGGGTAAGTGGATCTAATAGAATATTGAAGAGCATGCAGACAACTCTAACGTTCCTACGCTCGCGAATAGGGAGCCAATTGAGCTGCTGACGGTGTTGACAGATATCGTATTTACGTAATCGATATATGAAACGAATACAGTTTTTAAGGAAACGATCCAACTTACTGAGATTGTTTTTTTCTTTTGAGGTTGGTACTACAGACATCAGCGTAGACAATTATAGGTAAGACAACCGTCTGTATTGGAGCAATCTTGATACTGGAAGGCAGAAAGAACTTAAACCTATAGAGAGATCTAAGTGCATTAGTGGCTCTGAGACATGCTTGTTCGATATGATCTTTCCAAGAGAGGCAGGCATCGATATAGTCAAACCCAAGTCCTTCATTTGTTGTGAGTAGGATATTATCACGCCGTTAAATACCAAATTGTAGAAACTATTCCAGTTTACGCATGACAGCTGTTGAGAACTACCCTACCAGCAATTAAAGATTGACATTTAGGTGCGTTAACTGATATGCCATAATTAGCACTACTCTCTACCAACTCCTGATTTTTCCTTTACTTTCAATCATTTTGTGGAATGTGATGTTAAGAGATCTGTACTCTCTATCAAATCCAATGCTGTGGGTGCTGATTCTATTAGTCGCAAAATGATCCTTCCTATTATTGATATCCTTACTCCCGTTGTCACCAAAATACTCAACACTTCTATATCTACTGGTGTTTTTCCTGCTTCTTGGAAAAACGCGAATGTCGTTCCAGTACCCAAAAAACGAAATCCCACCATTTATTCCGAATATCGCCCTATTTCCGTCCTCCCTTTCCTATCCAAAGTCCTAGAAAAACTAGTTTTCGGCCAGCTGACTGCCTATCTCCATAGAAATAACCTCCTCAATCCTTTTCAATCTGGTTTCCGCAAGGGCCATAGAGCATCCACGGCATTGGTTAAGATAACGGAGGACATACGCCGGGGAATGGAAAAGCGTCAACTTACATTGTTGACGTTACTAGACTTCAGTAATGCCTTCAATTCTGTTGATTTTGACCTACTCCTTGGCGTGTTGCAATCTCTTAACATATCTCCAGCTGCAACTGATTGGTTTAGAAGTTACCTGATCGGACGACAGCAGCGCATCTGCGTTGGTGATTCTTTATCTGCATGGTGTAACATCGATGCAGGAGTTCCCCAGGGAGGTGTCTTATCTCCTCTGCTTTTCTCTGTATTTATCAACTCCATCACACATTCACTTTCAAGCTCCCACCACTTTTATGCAGACGATTTACAAATTTATACTCAGGCACCTCTCTCTGAACTCCCTAGTGCAATAGCGGCTACCAATATCGATCTCGCTGCTATTACCAATTGGAGTAAGTCTTTTGGGCTTACTGTAAACCCTTCTAAGACTCAGGCAATCATTATTGGTAGTCCATATTACGTCTCGAGGATTGATTTTGGGCAGTTACCTCCTATCACTTTCGATGGCACTGTCGTTCCTTTAGCTAAATCTGTTCGAAACCTTGGCGTAATTTTTGATGATTGTTTTTCATGGATTCCTCAGGTCGATGCTCTTAGAAAAAAAGTATTTGCTGCATACAGCTCATTAAACCGTTTACGAAACTTTCTACCCACTAAAACCAAAATTACTCTTGCCCAGTCTCTTCTCCTTTCTATCATAGACTACGCTGATGTCTGTTACACGGATCTTTCGGAGGTTTTGCTCAACAAACTGGAGCGTCTGCAGAATATGTGTATCCGTTTCATCATCAATCTCCGTAAATTTGACCACGTGTCGCACTTCCGCTCAAAGCTAAATTGGCTTCCAATTCGCCGGCGCAGGGACTTTCATGCTCTTACGCTTCTCTATTCCATCCTCTTCCACCCAACCACTCCTCACTACCTTAAAGAATGTTTCCGATATCACACCTCCTCCACCCAATGTACCTTACGCTCCTCCTCAAATCTTACTCTTGTTTTTCCACCCCATTCCACAGATTTCCTCTCCTATTCTTTCTCTATGCATGCTGTTCGACTATGGAATGCTCTTCCAGAAGGTATCAGGAAGGCTCCATCTCTTAAATCTTTTAGTGATCAAGTCCGAACGCATTTCCTATCTTATTCTTAATACCTATCTTATTTCCTCTCTTACTCATATTATCATTAAATTTTCTTTACTATATTCCTATTTCTTTTTAATTATATCTATATAATATATTATAATGTTCTTCAAATTGCACCCACTCCCCCTTCCCCTTTATGTCCTCAGACGATTATTATTTTTCCACTCAAGGTTGCCTGGAAGAAATTGCTACGTAGCAATAAGGCCGCCTTTTGTGTACTTCTTTTGTAGTGTCTTCTTTTTGTTATGTGTTTTCTTTTTGCAATAAAGTGTTTTATTATTATTATTCCCTTTATTACATTTTAAATACTTACAAAATTATATTTCTAAACATTAAATTTTTACAATGTATAACACTAAAAAATATAACATTTAAAAATACAAAAATGCAGTTCCCCAACGGTAGCAAGATCAGGGTCCCGGCTACCGATGGTTAAGGATCCAGAGACAGGAACCTTCTCTCTATACGGGCCGTGTCCAGAAGTACTGCCTTCTGCATCTGACTCCCGATCCATCCACCTAACGCAAGCCTCTTAAGGTGTTTATCGAGGCTCTTGGCTATCAGACCATGGGCAGATATGATTGGTTGACATGGTTCGTGTCGATCTATCAATACAATATCAGGCTTATTAGCTACAATAGTCCTGTCTGTAATGATAGATCGATCCCAATACAATGTGGCATGGCTATTTTCAAGGACCTGTTCTGGTGCATGCCTGTAGTACGGCACCTCGGATGCCATAAGACTATGTTTCAGAGCAAGTTGTTGGTGTATTATCCTGGCCACTTGGTTATGTCTATGCAAATACTCGCCGTTTGCGAGACGAGAACAACCGGAGATTATATGCCTAAGGGATTCACCCGGACGATGGCACGCTCGACAAATATCCACTGCGCCATCCCTTAGGATATACTTTCGGTAGTTATTCGTCATCACAACCTCATCCATAATTGCACAGACAAAACCTTCGGTTTCGCCAAAAAGATCACCGAAACGGAGCCAAGATACTGAGGCTAATAAATCTACGTCGGGCCCATGGAGAGCCCGGTAGAATCTGCCATGTAACTCCTTGCTTTGCCACACAGTGTTGCGGTCGGAAGTACTAAGTACTACAGGTTTGCGCCAGTTTTCTTTTGCTAAAAATAGAGGAGTCAGTCCATTGTCAACAGCAACTACATCTCTATGAGACCCAATATCGACTTGGAGAAAATACTCCCTAAGATTGCATATCTCGCGGTTATGCAATGTCTTAGCATTTAAGAAGCCACGACCACCGCACTTCCGCGGGATATACAATCTCATGGTCGATGAACGTGGGTGATGCATGCGGTGTGCTGTTAGCAATGTACGAACTTTTCTATCCAGGGCATCCAGTTCAGTTTGAGTCCATTTAAGTATGCCAAAGGAATACATCAGTAGCGGCATGACCCATGCATTGTATGCGCGAACCTTGTTTCCGCCAGACAAAAGACTTTTAAGGACTTTTGAGAGGCGCCCCAAGAAACGCTCACGCAACGACTGTTTCATGTCAGCATCGTTGATGCCTAATGCCTGTGACATACCTAAATATTTATAGGTTTCGTTAACGGAGAGAGATCTAAGATTAATAGAATCCGAGAGTTGTGTACCCGTGGATTCCATTATCTGACCACGCTTTACATGCATGACTGCACATTTGTCCACACCAAATTCCATTTTAATGGTATTACTGAAAGCTTCAGTAACCTTCAGTAACGCTGTCAAATGAGAACTGCTATGGGCAAATAGTTTCAGGTCATCCATGTATAGCAGGTGTGATATTACTTGACCATTTTTCCGTAAACGGTAACCTAATCCTGAATTCTCGAGAAGTGTACTCAGAGGGTTCAAGGCCAGACAGAACCACAATGGACTCAGACCGTCACCCTGGAAGATACCTCGCTCTGTTTTTATAGGGTCGCCCTGACCTAGAACCCATCGAGATCCTGGATAGAAAAGGACCGTTCTCCATTTTCGCATGCACGATATCAAGAAAGTGCGTAGAGTTGTATTTATTTTATACAACTCCAGCACCCTCATGAGCCACGAATGCGGTACGGAATCATAGGCCTTCTTATAATCTATCCAGCAAGTCGACAGGTTCTTTCGGTTTCGACGAACCTGTTGGTTAATAGCCATGTCAATGAGGAGTAGCTCCTTAGTACCTCGGGCCCCATTCCTACATCCATTTTGAGAGGCGAACATGAACATAATAGAATTTTGGTCAATGTGTTTATTAATCTTCGACCTCAAAATAGACGTAAGAATTTTATAAATTGTTGGCAGACAGGTGATAGGTCTATAGTTTTTGGGGTCCGCAGTACTACCAGATTTATGGAGCAGATGGGTTATGCCTGTTGTCATAAATTCTGGAAGCGATCGAGATAATAAAGCACTTTGAAATTGAGATGCTAAGCAAACGTGCGAGCTAGGTAACCATTTATACCAGAAATTGTGCAGTCTGTCCGGGCCTGGAGATTTCCAGTTGGGTAAGGAACGAACTGCACAAACTACGTCTTGGTAGTCAATGGTTACTTCATTCATCTCAGGTATAAGCTCACACGAACGCTCAACATCCCTTATCCACGCGCCTTCAGAGTGAGTGACAGGCACAGACCAGATGTTGTGCCAAAAAGTTATCATGGCATCATCATCCGGTCGATGCATATCAGTATCACTCTGATTCGATCGCTCCCAGGATGCATAAACACATCGTTGATCTCTCTCGAACATGCGGTTCTGAGTAAAACGATCGACTCGCACCCTATACCTTCGAATACGATTTGCCCATGCACAAATTTTCTGCTTCAGGAAGTCAATGCGCTCTGTGACACATGAAATATAATTTTGAGGACTAATACCAGTCCCCAGGAATGCACGCTTCACAAAGCGCATGACCCTAGGGCGCATGTTGCCCTCCCTAAAGCAGCTGAGCTTACCGATGAGTACCCTAGCCTCACTGATACGACGTTCGATCCTACACTGCCAGGCTGGTACAGCCAGACGTGGGCGTGTTGCTGTGTCAGTATTTGTGATCACGCACAATTGTGATGACCACATCTACTGTGTTCCACAGTTTATTGAATCGAAGGTTTCTCATGCAAAATTAAGTAAATTAAAACTAGTCCTACCTTATGGTAAGGGATACTGTCCGTAATCCAGGGGGCTGGTCGCTGTCTTGCCGGCGCGCGCGCGCCTGGCCAAGTAGGTCTTCACCCAACCCCGAGGGGAAACTCTTATAGCTAACACTCTTAAAACTACACAATGCCCTAATAGGCCGCTAAAACTTTCCCGGCGCTTTTCAAAGCGAACACACACGGGTTACACGTCCGTACCCCGACCGGAGCCCTAGTAGGTGCAAAACGAATCTCGGTCCCAATATGGGTAGGTAACTTGCGCGGCACGTCGCTACAGAAACACACGAACTTGTCTCGCGGCTGCTTACGGCCAACTGAGTCTGCACGCGGCCCGAGCGCATTGCGTGTCGCCCGTGACCCTGACAATGACAACGCACCGCTCGCAGCGCGGCGCGAACATCCCCCCGTCCCGGACAGTAGCAAACTGTCCGCCAACTCAATCTAAGGGCAGGCGAGAGAGGGTAGCGATCGC
Organism: Crambus lathoniellus; assembly: GCA_949710035.1. Classification (NCBI taxonomy): domain Eukaryota; kingdom Metazoa; phylum Arthropoda; class Insecta; order Lepidoptera; family Crambidae; genus Crambus; species Crambus lathoniellus. The sequence continues at coordinate 13,229,261 of OX453315.1, forward strand.
TCGCTTCAAAACAGAGTCCCCCACCAGGACCTCGGCAAACCTGGGCACACCATCCGACCCCGGATGAAGCTGAACAATGCGTCCTAAACGCCAGCGGAGGGGCGGCAGGTTTGGATCCTTTACCAACACGAGGTCTCCTGTCTTGGGTGGGGTCGTCCTATCCGACCACTTAACGCGTTGCTGCAAAATGTGCAAATACTCCAGATGCCAACGGCGCCAAAAACTCTGCGTAAGCTGCTGGAGCAATTCAAATCGCGAGAGCCGTCCGGAGGCCACTTCGGAATAAGGATATTCCGGCAAGGCGTTAAGCGGTCTGCCAATCAAAAAATGGCCCGGCGTAAGGGCCTCTAAATCATTCGCGTCCGAAGACAACGGACACAACGGACGCGAGTTGAGGACCGCCTCAACCTTACAAAATACGGTCGCGAGTTCCTCAAACGTGAGGACCGTCTCCCCAATAACGCGACGAAGGTGAGTTTTAGCGGCCTTTACAGTTGCTTCAAAAATCCCTCCCCAGTGGGGGCAGGATGGCGGGGAGTACTGCCATCGTACCCCTCTGCGAGAGAGTGTGGATCCGATCTCAAAATTATTCCTATCCAAAAATTCACAAACTTCCTTTAAATACCTATCGGTGCCCTTGAAATTGGTTCCACAATCGGACCTGATTAACGACGGCATTCCGCGGCGAGACACAAAACGATTCAACGTGGCTACAAAGGCTTCTGTGGTGAGGGCACTAACCACCTCCAGGTGGACCGCTTTAGTGGCCAAACAAACAAATACACACAAGTAAGCCTTTTCCGTTCTAGCATTACGAAGCCGCGATGTCTTAACGGTAAATGGCCCCGCAAAATCCGTTCCAACTCCTGAGAAGGGCATCGATTCGTTCACTCGATCGGCAGGCAAATCACCCATCTGGGGCTGCATCGTATCGGCGCGCAAACGATAACACGGGAGACAACGAAAAATAACGGATCGGATTATTCTCCGCGCTGACAAAATCCAGAACTCTCGTTGGAGGAGCGCGGTCAAAGCATTACAACCGGCATGAGCATTCTTTACATGTCGGTCTGTAATCAACAGTCTAACTAACGGTCCATCCTTGGGGAGCAACAAAGGGTGGCGTGATCCGTACGGCAGGTTGGCATGTCTGAGCCTACCTCCGACACGCAGCAATCCGGTACTGTCCAAGAAGGGATTCAACCGCACCAAGGGTCCCTTCAACTTGGACTTACTTGAGCGCAGGGCTTTCAGCTCCGGTTCAAACTCTCGCTGTTGCGTCACTCGCAACCAATGCAACAGAGCGTCTTGCCGCTCTTGTGGGGCGAGGACCGGAGACAACGATTTCTCCTGAGGCTGGCGACAATTTCGCACAAAGCGCCTCATCCAAGCAGTCACGCCGAGCAACTTATCAAGAGAACTGTAGCGGTCTAACAAAAACTCCATCTGCGGAGCCGCCACCGTCTCCACGGCGTGAACACGCATGCCTAGGTCTGGGACTCTGGCCACAGCCGGGGTGGCAGGCCATGAGCGCTCAGGCCGTAACAACCATGATGGACTCCACCATAGGTGGTGGTCCACTAACTCAGGCGCCTCGCAGCCGCGGGAGGCACAATCTGCGGGGTTCAATTCGCCCGGTACGTGGCGCCAAATCAACGGGGCCTTTGAAGTCTGAATTTGTGAGACCCGGTTGGCCACAAAAACCTCAAGGGTGTGGACTGAACTCTTCAGCCAACAAAGGACGACCTGGCTGTCAGACCACGCAAATATCGACTCCAAGTCGACACCGTTTCCCAAGGTGTCGGCAACATGATTGAGTAGCCGTACTAAGAGAGTGGCGCCGGACAACTCCAACTTCGGAATGGTTAGCCTAGTCCGAAGGGGGGCGACCTTACTCTTGGCCATAACTAAGTGTACGGCGACAACGCCTGCTGCATCCACCGTTCGGATGTAAACGGCTGCCGCGTATCCGCTTTCGGACGCGTCACAAAAGCCGTGCAGGGAGGCTTTAAACTTTCCCGAAGGCAGCATTTGCCTCGGTATACAAACCCGATTGACGTCGGGTAGGGATGACACGAACCTCACCCACTCTCGTAGGAGGCTACCAGAGAGGGGCTCATCCCATGACAATTCCGCAGCCCAGAGCTCCTGTAGGAAGCACTTCATCGAAAACACTACAGGGCTGAGCCAACCGTTCGGATCAAAGGTACGGGCTACAGTAGACAGCACCGTGCGTTTAGTCCAGACCTTTGGGTCTGGCAGTTCCAGTCTATATGTGAACAAATCCGGGACTGGTCGATACTGGACTCCCAAAACAGACAGCATGTCTGGAGTCTCCGGATTTTCAAAGAGGAGCGGCTCTTGCTGGTGGTCCTTAGGCAAATCTGCCAATAGGTCCGGTGAGTTAGACAGCCACTTCCGCAACTCATAGCCACCAGCCCTCAAGAGCGCAATCAGCTCATCACGTAAGACGAGAGCCTCATCTAAGCTCGAGGCCCCCGTGCAGATATCGTCGACAAATAAGGCCCCCCCCTCAATAAGAGCAGATGCCCGGGGATAGCGTAGCCGTTCGCGCTCTGCGAGCTCCAAAAGCGAACGGATCGCCACAAAGGGGCTCGACCGCAAACCATAAGTGTTGGTGTTCAGCTCGTAAGCCAACATCGGATCCTGGGAATCCTCACGCCAAAGGATGAGCTGGTATCGTCTATCCTCCGGGTGAATCACGGTCTGTCTGAACATCATGCGGATATCGGCCACAAAGACGACAGCGTGCCGGCGGAAGTTGGTCAAAACATCACAGACATCGTGATGCAACTTCGGCCCCGCATGCAGACACTGATTCAACGACACTCCGGTTGACGTGGGCGCTGAACCATCAAAGACCACGCGGATCTTCCCATTGGAAGTCTTCAAAACAGCGTGGTGTGGCAGGAAGTAATGTTCCACATTACGCCAGTCCAACTGCGAGATGGACATGTGCCCAAGGTCCAAATACTCCCGCATGAAGTCTATATACTTCTCCTTGAATGCGGGATCCCTGGCCATCCTACGCTCCATGGACAACAATCTCTTCTCGGCCATCGGTCGGGAGCTCCCTAAAGGAGGGCGAACCGCCAAGAAGGGCAAGCGGGTAATCAAGCGACCCGAGAGGAGGCGCCCAGTGTTGTTCTGGTAGAACAATTCGCACTCCTCGGCTAACGGATCCAACCGCTTGGCAGTGGGGGGTTCCTCCACCTCCCAAAACTTTTGGAGAACGTCGGACAAAGTAGAACCGACAATGGTCTGGCGGTCTACCGACGGGGCCTCTGGTGTCTGTGGTACCTTTCCCATCACCACATGACCCAGCGACGAGGACAAGGCGACAAGATCGGCTGTCTGCAAAACTCGCTTGCTTCCATACAATACACGACCGAGGACATCCGCACCAATCAACAAGTGTATTGGGCCCGGTCGGTGGAAGGAAGGATCAGCCAAAGCCAGTCCAGACGTCAGCTCAATCGTGGATGGCGGCACTCGCACTTGCGGGAGTGGTCCAACCACCTTATCAAAAACTATCGCCGAAGCACCGATCTTCGGCCTTGGCGTGAAGTGGGGGGAGAAGGAGAACTCAACTCGACCAATCGGATCAGGGATCCGCGAGTCTCCCACCCCCCGTACCGCTTCGTGATGCGGCACAAGCAAAAGACCCAGCTGTCGGACAAGCCACCTGGACATTATGCACCCCTGGGCACCTGAGTCCAAAAGGGCACGCACCGTGACAACATTGCCCTTAGGTCCCCAAACATTCACGGAGGCTGTTGGCAACAGCACAAGCTCCGGAGGGGTGGTTGGGTCCGACAGGGGCGCCATTAAAAATTTTGGGGGGGTACTTGTCCCCCTCGCGCCTGAGTCGGCGCGCCAAATGTGGGACGCTCGTACCGGGCGAGCGGGTCCCAATCGGGTACATACTGGCCCCGACCAACAGCACTCCTAGGTGCAGGGTAATACCCGTGTGGGGCGTGCCTCGGTACATAGTACCCCAATCGAGGCCTCTCCATTAGGGGGGGGGAGTAGCAAATAGGGCCCGTGCCCATCGCCACCGTGGCGTACTCTTGTGGTACCCCCCTACCCCCGCCCGTGGCGGGGGCGTCTCTCCTATAGTTCCCCCTCTCCGGGGGGGACTGAACGGGGGGGCTAAGCCCCGCCGAATCTCTAGGGGACCGGTTCCGGGCTGCCGGGCCCCCGCCCGTGCGCGAGGAATTCGAACCCCGGTCGCTCCCGGCGTCCTTGCGGTCCAAACAAAGGAGGGGGTGATGCCTCCCTCCGCAAAGACGACAATCCTCGGTCTGGGGACACGCCGACTGCATGTGTCCCCCCAAACACCTATAGCACCATTGGCGCTGTTTCGCAACGGCCCTCCGTCCCTCTGGGCGGAGGCCTCTAAATTTGGCACATTCGTGCACCACGTGCCTATCTCCCCTGCAATACCTGCACCGCTCACTCGGTGCGGGGGGAGGGGACTGCGGGAAGGCAGCATAGCGATTGGTCGGGCGACGGGGCTGTTCCCTCGCCGCCACCATACGACCAACACCTGGAACCGGGGCGGGCTCCAGGTGGTCCGTCACCCTACATTCGTCCTCCAAAAAACGAAGGAGGTCCGCGAAGGGCGGGAGATACGAGGCGCTGTCGCCTCCGTACCTCTGCTCGAAACGCCCCTTCATTTCAGCGGGCAATTTGGCGAGGACTATGTGCAGCAGTACAAAGGACCACTGATCCACCGGCAGGTCCAATCGCCTTAGGGAGTTGACCGCTGACAGTAGCGGGTTCAGCAACTCCCTCCGTAACAGGTGTACCCGCGTGATTCGCGGGAGGGCCAAAATCGTGGCCACGTGGGTGTCCGCCAGTAACCGGACATTCTGGTACCTGCTAACCAGAAGCTGGCGAGCCACCTGGTAGTTGTCGTCACTGATGAGCAGGTGCTGGATTACCGCGCTGGCCTCTCCTCGCAGGGAGGAGCGCAAATAGGCCAACTTCTCGCTAGGGGATAAGTCCCGTCGTGAATCCACCAAACTGTCAAACAAATTAATGAAGCCCATCCAGGCTGACAGATCCCCATTAAAAGTGGGAATCTCCAATGTAGGCAATCGGCCTAGCAACGCCGTCGGGGTAGGTTTGACCTCCCCGCTCAAAACCGGCTCCCCCTTCCGAACAGCCAGGGCCCTCTCAGCCGCCTCCGTGAACTGGTCAGCCAGCTCATAGGCCTGGGCTACATCCTGCTCCAGCTGTTCCGACACGGCATCATCAGCTGGGGGGTTCTCTAAGTAATACGCGCGACACTCCATGGCGTGGCGCTCCAGGTCTTGCAGCCGAGCTGCCAGCCCGCCATACCGAGCTAGCAACGCGCCTACCCGGTCGGCTCGGTCTATTAATGTGACCGCACAAGCAAGCCAACGCAAAGCTCCTTGGATGCCAGCCCTGGATACGGCGGTCGGATTCGTAGGAGCCATTTATAATCCGTTTAATAAACAAAGCAAACAAAGAAATATAAAAGTGGTAAACATCAACAAAAAAAACAATAGAAATAGGTCGCGTCACGATAATATAAAACACAAGTAATCTGTGCCGGCCGGCGCCTGGTCAATATTGGCCGCCCCGGGTTTGAGTGAACGTTGACAGCTATATGCGTGGTCAGAATTGGCCCCAACGGGGTTCAAGGGTTAAAATTCGGACGACATACACGGACCCTACTAGTTTCATAAATTATTAGCAACTTACCAATTTCAAGGGCTAACAATATAACGGTATAAACAAAACGTATAGGATTAACGGTATGGCATACCTCGCAAATCAACTACTAAACCGTTATCAACAAACGAAAACAAAACTATTTTTAATAATAATACTCGTAATTTAATACTACTAATAATTAAAACCACTTTCCTCTTTTTTAACTAGGCAAGCGGACTCGGAACAAACACTAGTATGTGGTACTAATAAACAACACTTTCGAACGAAACTATTCGTCAAATAAATCCGGACACACAAAAAAAAATATACACATCTAGGCGAGTAAACTCGTATCAAATCACTAGTATGTGGTACTAATAAACACACTTTCGAACGAACTATTCGTCAAATAAATCCGGACACACAAAAAAAAATATACACATCTAGGCGAGTAAACTCGTATCAAAACACTAGTATGTGACAACAATTATATAAGTGTCTATCTATTATCGGATCCACCAAGTGAGAAACATTCGGTTCGAGAATTTACTAGAACAATTTCTTAGTACTTCAAATCGTCTCGGGATCTTCAAATACCCTCGAGATTTCAACAAAAAAAAATAATTTTTAGGTACTCTTTTTAGGTACGCTTTTTATTTTTACTATGAAATTTTATGTAGTTAATTTTAATATGAAAATTAATTATATCAACTAAGCTCTGCTACCAAAAATATGATCACGCACAATTGTGATGACCACATCTACTGTGTTCCACAGTTTATTGAATCGAAGGTTTCTCATGCAAAATTAAGTAAATTAAAACTAGTCCTACCTTATGGTAAGGGATACTGTCCGTAATCCAGGGGGCTGGTCGCTGTCTTGCCGGCGCGCGCGCGCCTGGCCAAGTAGGTCTTCACCCAACCCCGAGGGGAAACTCTTATAGCTAACACTCTTAAAACTACACAATGCCCTAATAGGCCGCTAAAACTTTCCCGGCGCTTTTCAAAGCGAACACACACGGGTTACACGTCCGTACCCCGACCGGAGCCCTAGTAGGTGCAAAACGAATCTCGGTCCCAATATGGGTAGGTAACTTGCGCGGCACGTCGCTACAGAAACACACGAACTTGTCTCGCGGCTGCTTACGGCCAACTGAGTCTGCACGCGGCCCGAGCGCATTGCGTGTCGCCCGTGACCCTGACAATGACAACGCACCGCTCGCAGCGCGGCGCGAACAATTTGGAAATTTGACATGAGCAACACGACAAGCCGTAATAGCCGCACAATACAAGATCGAATGAGTATCAGCCAGGTCTTCACTACTATCAAAGTAATTTGATAGTAGTGAATCTAAAGCACACATCAGCGCCCTATTTTTTTTGTGCATGGGAAAACGCGGAAGCCGAGGTCTAAGGTGAATCGAAGTCGATCGAAACTCCAGAACTACATCTTCAAGAGTACTCCTCAAAATATCATTGTATTGGGGACTTACAGTAGTAACCATATCATCTCCACCACTACCATCAGCAACGCCAGCTTGCAACGTGGTCGCGGCAGAAGCTTGAGTTGCCGCCTGCGATGCAGTAGTACTGATATGGTTACGTTGCACCTCTGTACGGAGCCGATCAAGTACAGTGTTCGGAAAAGATCGACGTTTCTGAACGCGTCTCTAATGTCACGTCAAATTGACATTTGGCTGTCACTTGAAGTTGACAGTGACACTTGATTGGAATTCTTGTAAGAAAAATGTCGGATTAATTTTGCTGAATTGTTAAAAAACCGCTCGCGTTGAATATGCCTGGCATATCGAGTTTGAATTGAATCCTGAATTATCCTTGTGATCCCGTTTTGTACGACCAAGTTTTTGACGCCATCTCTGGAGTGGCCGGTCGCGGATGCTTTTGAAAGACAACTTTCTACCACACGCGTTGTTGTCGGGACAATATATCTTGATAAGCAAGCCCCGCGTGTGTTATCGTGTAGTGTTGAAGCGCCCAGTGTCTTGGGAACGCTGTAGTATTTGTTTTGTGAGTAAGGTGACGAATTGGTAAGGTCTACCAGAAGAAGGATTTACCAGGGGGGCGCGCCCCCTCTCTCCGCAGCCCAGGGACTTTCTACAGCACAGACCGTATGTAAAATTCACCTTACTTCACAATTTAAATTAAGTCGCTGTGTATCGCAGTCCAATTGTTCAGTTACATCCCCGCTGAAACCTAGTTCTTGTCCGGAGTCTACTCATGATAAATCTTCCACTGCGCCAGCTGATTCCGCGGTATAGGCAGGGGTGTACTGAACATACAGAGTCATCCAACAAGTGACCCCGTTGAATGGCTCGCACCTGATCCGACAGTCGTTGAGCCGAAACGTTGATAGATGGTTCGAGAGCCTGAAACAGAGAAAGCATCCAAACACGATACGCAGTAAGATTAGTTCCTGCCTCTGTTGCCTCAAAATATGCGCGCATGACATTTTCATTGATGGAAATTGTCCATCGCATGCGCTGCACTCCACCGGGAGCGGGGGCCCTGACCGGAGCCGTTTGCCCCAGAAGCCCCAAACTCTTCGGTGGCCGGCCCCTCCTCCGGCGTACAGGTGGTGGCGACGTCGGCGGAGAGAAGTACTCGTCACTATCGCTCGACACAACTGCAGATGTCAGCTGAACACACGGCACTGAGGCAGCTGCCGACAACTGCGAGGCGGAGCGAGGTGACGAGCCCGGAGGTGGTAGACGTGCTGTTTGGCTTCTCGTCAACATCTATTTATTCATTCAATATCAAATTTTTCTTTGTATTGGTTTTGTTGTGAAGTATGACATTGTCATACAGGGATTCATTTTTAAAAATATTGCAATGTAATGTAATCTTCTTTTTGTTTTGGTATCGATGCAAGGTAATAAATATTATGGTACTACAGTTAAATACGAATTTTGACCTTTACATAAAATATTACCGAATAAAATCAATAAAATTGAATAAAATGTGAAAAGAATGATCTGTCACGTTGACTTATTATTATTATTATTATTATATTAGTCGACCACACAGAAATCTTCATCAAATCACAGTTGATTAGCGCGACAACATTATTTAAACTGTGGATATTATGTTGCGCATAAAGTTGTAGATCGTCGGCATAGAGATGGAAAGAAGAGGAGAAATGAGAGGTCAGAGAGTTGATAAACAAGGAAAAGAGAAGAGGGGAGAGTACGCCGCCTTGTGGAACGCCAGCCTCCAAGTCGAGCCAGTCAGACAGCGTCCGATCTACTCGCACGCAAGTATTTTTACCCGCTCCAATGGTTTCTTGCCTCCTGGAGGCAAGCTGACATCTAATTAAAATACTTTGATTAATTGTGTCAAATCACTCCCTGTTCCTATCCAAATTATACCAATCTTAATCTAGACACCTTATTTTAATCATAGAATAAGAAATAATGTCTGTAGTACCAACCTCAAAAGAAAAAAACAATCTCAGTAAGTTGGATCGTTTCCTTAAAAACTGTATTCGTTTCATATATCGATTACGTAAATACGATATCTGTCAACACCGTCAGCAGCTCAATTGGCTCCCTATTCGCGAGCGTAGGAACGTTAGAGTTGTCTGCATGCTCTTCAATATTCTATTAGATCCACTTACCCCAGATTAATTGAAATCCAGATTTCAGTTTCTGGGCGACTCTAATGAACGTAGCCTTCGCTCTAGTGACAACTTTCTCCTGAAAACACCATCCCACTCTTGTGGCTTCGTCTCCCAATCATTTTCTTTTTCGCCTGTACAACTTTGGAACGATTTGCCCTTAAAATATCCGCAGTGCCCCAAGTAAGTGCGTGTTCAAGAAAATGGTCCACGAACATTACTCGAGCTGATTACACTTATCATGATAGATCTGTTCTGACTTTATGTGCTATTTATTTATAGTTGTATGTATATGTAATATGTGTATGTATAAATTATATATCATGTTATTGCTACTTTAGTATGTATACCTTTTAATACTCATATATTTATAAGCATTTACAAATTTTCATTTGTTATTTAATTTTAGTATTTTTTCTTGCATTTAATTAGTTCCTTCTGTTTTCTTTTAACTGTAAATTTTTTTATTGCTGCTGTTCATTTTCTTCCTGACACCCTTTCCAGTTGACTGGAAGAGAATGCATATCAGCATTGAGTCCGCCATTTGTTATATATTTTGCAATAAAGATTAAATAAATAAATATGCACGATTTTGATGAAACTAGGTATTTGGTAGTATTTTGACAAGAAAACAGCAACTTTTCCATACAGTAGGCCCTTGAAGTTGAGCGATACCGACACCTGTATAGGTATTAACGTTAGTACGGAAGGGTTGTCTTAAAATGTGAAGGTAGATGTTTTAGGACCCCGAAGGTATTGTGGAAAAAAAAATCGGGGCAGGAAGTCTCAAAATTTATTATTTTACATGCTTATATTTAATTTTAATTCGTCAATTTTAACATTGCGTTTCTTATTTCTTGTCAAAATAGCACCAAAAACCGAGTTTCATCAAAATGGTCCCACAAACAAAAAAGTTGGCCGCCAACTTGGATTTTTTAGAATTTTAACATTACGTTGCTGTTTTCTGGTCAAAATTGTACCAAAAACCGAGTTTCATTAAAATTGGTTCAAAAACTTAAAAGTTGGCCGCCATTTTGGATTTTTAATATTTTTAACATCGCGTTGCTAATCTCTTGACAAATTGTACCAGAAACCGAGTTACATTAGAATCACCCCACTAACAAAAAGTTGGCCGCCATCTTGGATTTTTCAAAAATTTTATCATTGCGTTGCAGTTTTCTTGTCAAAATAGTACCAAAAACTGAGTTTCATCAAAATCGGCCAACAAACAAAAAAGTTGGCCGCCATCTTAGATTTCTAATATTTTTATCATTGCGTTGCTGTTTTCTTGTCAAAATAGTACCAGAATCCGAGTTTCATCGAAAACGGCCAAGAAACAAAAAAGTTGGCCGCCATCTTGGATTTTTAATTATTTTAACATAGTGTTTTGCCGTTTTCTTGTCAAAATAGTACCAAAAACTGAGTTTCATCATAATCGGCCGATAAACAAAAAAATTGGCCGCCATCTTGGATTTTTCAAAAATTTTATCATTGCGTTGCAGTTTTCTTGTCAAAATAGTACTAAAAACCAAGTTTCATCAAAATCGGCCCACAAACAAAAAAGTTGGCCGCCATCATATTATTCCCATAGGATAACGTCTCGTTCTCGTGCAGTCCACGCGGTCGAAACCGCGGGCGGAAGGCTAGTCACAATATAAACCTGTGAACTTCGCCATATCTATATACCTTTTTAGTAAGTTAGTCAAGCAAGATGTATAAAATGTAACTCCTTTTTTTCGGCGAAGTAAGACTTACGCTTGACAACCCTTACAGTATTACAACTGTCTGGACATCGGCGGCATTTTCGCCAATGTCAAACGCGATGACTGACTGTATGTAGTAAGTAGACTGGTAGTAGTGAAATCATTTCGCACCGTTCTATGAATGAAGGCTTCTCTCTGTAATAAATACGTAGTAGGTTTTATAGGTACCTACATAAATTTTACCTTTCTGCATTCCTCTATGTTTATTATTGTGCCAAATCTAATTATTTCTTTGCTTTATCAACAAATGAGTGTGAAGTTTCTAACGCCAAAATTTAAAAATTACTTGTAATTAAACCATCTGTTTCTCATAAAAAGGTTAGGAATCAGCGTACTTATATCAGACGGCTCCTGGCCTAAAATTCTTAGAACAGAAATGAAAACGATCGAAAGCGCAATTAAAGTGACTCTTAATAACACCAGCTCTTAAGTTCAAACTCGTTTGCAACAGTGTAGCGCACGGAACGGCAACGCCGCACTTAGCTGCGTCCAAGACCATTATTTTGAATTTTTTGGCGGGAAAACAGTTTTTCGCCTATAATTTTGAAACTAAGAGGCCCAGAGATTTGAAATCATGCCTCGTGTTTGCACCAACTATAAGGTTTTTTTTTATATATAATACGAAACTCTTACTTATACAGTTACAGAGATTCACCATGTGTCAGCCCGTGTTACGTGTCACCAGCTTACACATACTTATCGGTTCGTAGCTCCAAAACTATTTTACCTAAAGATTTGATAAATTTGGTTCTAATTGCATCAATTTTGCAGCAACTTTTGAGGTATAACACATCATCGTACCTTATATACTTACGAAGATACAGATGTGCAAGCCAGAGACACGGTACTTCAGCTCGCACACACTTTTATGATCGTAGTTTCAACAGTATTAGAGTGTGACGGTTAGTTTTTCTGGTTCTCATTGCACCAATTGTGCATTAACTTTTGGACTATAGTCTAAAACCCTAACCTCACTGGTTTGCCTTAACGGCATGTGTAAGCTGGTGACACATTTCTCCAGCTAACACACAAAAAACAACTCATAGTAACGAACTTGTGGTTGCACTAAAATTATTACTGACACGTTTGATTGCACCAACTTTGCATCAAAATAGAGCATGCTTAGAATTTCTCTATGTCTTATGAGGAAGCTGATGACCCACACATACAAAACGCCTGGGTGTACTGCGCACAAAGTAATCTGTGTTTATTTTCCGTTACATACAAATTTGATGTGATATTTTCAAAGTTAATTATAGTACCTACGTATTTTATTATTTATTTCATAAACCTTACAAAATGAGTGCTCATTTAAATAAACATCGCCCCATCATTGTTAATTTAAACATTGGAGATCAACTAACTTCAATATCTTGTGGTCACGTTGTTGTTGAACTAATAAAATTCTTAGTATATCAGAGATTACAAATTCCCTATACTTATCAGTGGTTAAAACAAGTAGTGACGAAGAAAAAGATGATGTATGAAAATCAAAATGAGAATTCGAAGGAAAGTTTTCAATCAGAGAAATATTTTCGAATAGCATCAACAGCATTGGAGAACTTGGACTTTATTATAAAGGTATAAATTTCGATGTACCTATTTTGTCTGATCTCTATTTTCAATTAATATAACTACTGTAACTACTAAATATTGCATTATTTTGTTCTGAATATTATTATTAGATTTCGTATTTTATTTTGAATCTGTATGTACCTACCTAATTTATTACCCATATACATTTGGTTTTTAGAGTTTATTACAAGAGATAAGTGGGCCTTCGTTACCTGGTGAAATATGTGTAGCTTTTGGTGGTACGCCTGTGACTTGTAAAGAAGTTTACAGACTAATATTGCCCACTATATGTCACAAACCTCAGTGCCATTCAACTTGTATAGCTAATGATCAGAAAATTCAAAAGAATGTTTTCAGGTAAAACCAAGTTTAAACTTTTTTTTACTACTTAATGTGTTTATTTATTTACAAATTGATTTCAAAGATCTTGAGACTAAATAAGTACCTACTCATGAATGTTACTACATTAACGTTTTTTTTACCAAAATCATTACTTACTTTTAGAACGCTAGTGACATCTGAATCATTGAGCCGTGTGTTCTTCAGCTCTTTGCCACCAACAAACCTATACATCTTCTTAAAAAAGAAGAACAGTGATATCCAAGATGTCCTCAACGAAGACAATTTTATCTTAACAAGTGGATGTAGAATACCTAGGACTTCTAGAATAGTAGTACTGGATTTCAGGAGTGAAAAGACTGAAAATGTGTTGTGTTGCAATAATTTTCAAGTATTTGGTGATGTTATAAGCCACAATCTTAAAGATTTACAAATAAAAGATGAATTGGATGATAATGAAGAGAAATTTGATGAGATTGAATCAACTGAAGATAATAAATGGTATCAATCCACATATGTCATGAAAGGTTTCAAGGATGTTGTTGTGAATGGGACTTCCGTCACCACTTCATGGCAGGAAGTTTAGTTGGTAAGTTTAGCTGATTAGGGTGTAGCATAGAGCTTGCAGAACTTAGATATTTTTGTTTTATATTAAGGCCGCCTTATGAATGTTTTTAATTGTATGAGAGCACAATAAATGTTTTTACATTTTTTTATAAAACTTGATTCTCAGTGTTAAGAGATCACGTTGTAATCACAGTCACAGGCTAAGGATAAACTTAATATTTCTCTCTTGCACCCTCTTGCAACACCTGATTATTTAGTAAAAAAAATTTTTATGCTCAAATTGTGTTTAAGATACTGACTGTTTAGTTAATTGTCAACTTATGCTAAGAGATTTTACATTAGCTAATTCATTAGTAGATCCTTTTTAATTGATAGGAATGAAATGCATACTTAATAAAATACTTTGTGCATGGTAAAATGCTCTTGTATTTAATTCAATTAGCTATATTAAATAATTATTAATTTGTTTAGATTATTTTTACCGACATTGTTTACATTTGTTGTCTTTTTAGTAAAATTATCTTCATACAATATGATCTTTTATTCTGTGCCATAAAACAATAAAACATTTGAATTATGACTAGGTTGATTACTTTTGACGTCTTTGTAACCAATTTCAGTTGGTTTTTAAGAGATGCACTTCCCCTTGGCCGTTACCAAAAATTTCTCTGTCTCGGTTAACAACACAATATTTTTTCAATGTCCTATTAGGAGGTCGAGCTACACAGTTTTTTTGTTTGTTACAATGTCTTAAAGCATCATTAAATTCTACTATAAGATTGTTTCTTCCTCCATTGGGACCAACAACATAGTCGCATCTTATCGACTTTTTTATCATATCTGTCATACAGCATTCAAGAAGTTCATAGTAACTTAGCCAATAATCGTTAGGTACATGTTTAAGCTTCACACCTATTATCTTAGCTAATATTCCAGTGATGTAAATATCATCTATCCAAAAGGGAGGATGATGCAAAGCCTCGTCATATAGCTTGGTTGCAACACTAGATGTTGTTATATAATACCAGCCTGATAAGTAAGGTGGATACTTATTCAAATTATATTCTTCTTGAGTTACATACCATTTATTTTCTATCAGCTTTTTAGGTACAGTATTGTTCAACATGTGGCCCATCAGTAAAGTCTCTTGTATACCTAGACTTAATAATAATTTGTATGTACTTTCTAGATTGAATACTATATCATCATCGACTTTGAGTATGTAGTTGGGTTTACAAACACTGCTAGCCCATCGCAGTCCCATTAAGTTCTTTATTGTGAGATTCCTATAATGTTCCACAAATGAACCTTGTAGTAAGTCATCAAATATACTATGTTCATTTTCGATAGCTGCTTGAGTTATATACCTGTAAAACAATAATTTGATTGATATTTTTTTTTACATGATTTTGTTAATTTTTTTGTTGGATAATCAACTAAATATAGAACTTCAAAACAGCACAACATGTAAAGATTAATGGCAGTGGCAGACATTGGCTACAAACATAAAACAGCTACATGCAACCATGCCACAACAAGCAGGGGCTGCAGGGCAAGTAGAGACCTGCTAGGCTACCCTGGAGGGCTACTGGCTACCGGCTAAAAGAAAATGGGCATGGGCTTCATTTCACATATAAAAAATGTCTAATGAAGTCCATTCTCATATCCATATTTTTTAACTCAGACTATTTATTATTATTCTTATAAGTATTGTAATAATCTAAAATAAATATTTATACCTTTCATCTAAAGGTATCTTTGAAATTAAGAAGACTCTTGTTACATTCATAGACTTCAGTAATTGTGCAGGCATAGCTCGTCTGTGAGCACTCCTTAACTCAACATGTCCCACATAGGAAGTCACTATTATAGTCAAAAACGGACTTTCTGAAAGAAATATTTCACATGAATACTATTAAATATTATCTGAAAAATACAGAATATTAAAAGCTCAGACTTTTTTTATTTGGTCTGAGATTAAAAGCTTCACTTACTTTTACAAAATGCCTCGGATGGTGAAATAATAGTATTCTTCATATAATAATCATAGTATTCATAGTTTTTTAGAGTTAGCAAGGCATCATTCTTTTCATTATTTGAACTCCAAAGAATCCATATACATAAAGAAATAAAGGCTAAAAGTAAGGTTGAAACAAATTTTCTTCGCATATTTAATTTAATAAAATCACACTTTCTTTTTAAAAATATATATTAAGATTGATCTTAAAAATATTTAACAGGGTACATATCGATTCTGCTAACGTTAAGTCATAACATAATCGTACCGAAATCGTGTTCTTTACACTTTTATCTCAATGTCTTTACAAGCTTTTATTAACTTGCCATGTTTCACACTAGCTAGTTACCTACAAGAAATGTGTAAGTACTTAGGTACTTCTTTCTATTTCTTCTTTTTTATACTGTGATGTGATGATGGCATGATGATGGTCACAAATTAAACTGATGGTCATTCAGATGGTCGGTGGGTGTGGTGCATGAAGCTCGACTTAATACTGAGGTAACTGGAGCGTGCAGTACGAACAATTTTTTGAATACCACAAATATCACAGTGGCTGTCTTCCGTCTCACCTACACTTTAAAAAAATACGTATGGTCATATGAGACAGCTGACAGCCACTACATACATAAATGTCAAATTTGCTGGCGACACTTTTTTATTCAGGGTGAGAGCTCCAGTTACCTCAGAGTATTAAGTCAAACTTCATGGTGTGGTGACTGGTGATCAGGGTTGCCAACTCAATACCACAAATTGGTGCTAAACGACATCTAAAATAGTGCTAAAGTCGAATTTTTAATTAGATGAAGTAATCTGACGTTTACTGGGTTGTCAGGTTTTGACGAAACATAAATAGTGACGCGGCAAAAAGAATGAATGAAACAAAAATATTATAATTTTATTATTAATATAAATATCAAGTATAGTTCTTTCGGTAGCTTAAGGAGTAGTTAGAACACCGAGCTACTGATATCGAGTTCCGGGTACGAAACGAATCCTAGTTGTGCCATGTAGGCACTTTTTGTTTGTGGGTCGATTTTTATGAAACTCGGTTTTCGGTACTATTTTGGAAAGAAAACGGCAACGCAATGTTAAAAATATTAAAGAATCCAAGATGGCGGCCAACTTTTTTGTTGGTAGGCCGATTTCGATGAAACTCGGTTTTTGGTACTATATTGACAAGAAAACAGTAACGCAATGTTAAACATGACAAATGGTCAAGATGGTTGCCAACTTTGTTTTTTTTTTCTCTTTTGCTGTTATTAAAATGTAACACGATATTATTTGGAAACCTGAGAAAGTGACAAATACCTACACAAAATTTTTAAAATAGATGATATAATATGATGTTTTAGGGTTTAAAAATATGTATATAATTTTGATATGGGATGATGTTGATAAAGACGAAGAAGCTTCAATGGCTTAAAAATATGAAGTGGCTTATTTCCAATCTAAATAAAATTATTTTTTTACTTTTTAGTTTTTTTTATTAACAACTAATAAAAGCTTGTAAGTATAGGTATTTTTTTGTTTTTTTTTTTTTTGCTTTTTAGTTATAATAATTTAATTTTACCTGTTGAACTTAATCAAGGCCATCGGGAACTCAGAACGAACTCTCATAAAGGATTGCTTGTATAAAATTTCATGGCATTGCTATTGACCGTTGAGGAGTTGTCTCGTCTTGAGCCAACCTTGGGTGCAGGAGCTAAGTCACCATAATTGAATGCATATATAAAATTTCGTGTCAGTGCTGTTGAGCGTTGAGGAGTTTCTCGCCTGGAGCCAACCCTGGGTGCAGCAGCCAGGTCGTGGTGTAATTTCGGATTAATATTTATTTTATTTTGTTTTTAATATTTGTTGTTATAAGTAGATAGCGGTAACAGAAATACATCATTTGTGAAAATTACAACTCACGGTTCATGAGATACAGCCTGGTGGCAGACAAACAGACGGACAAAAAGACGGACAGACAGACGGACAGCGGAGTCTTAGTAATGGGGTCCTGTTTTAACCCTTTAGGTACAGAACCCTAAAAGAATAAAGTTGGCAACCATCTTGATCATTTTTCATTTTTATCATTGCGTTACTGTTTTCTTGTCAAAATAGTACCAAAAACAGAGTTTCATCAAAATCGACCCACTAACAAAAAAGTTGTCCGCCATCTTGGATTTGTTAATATTTTTAACATTGCGTTGCTGTTTCCTTTCCAAAATAGTGCCCAAACCGACTTTCATCAAAATCGGCCCACAAACAAAAAAATTGGCCGCCATCATATTCCTGCTGGATAACGAACGTACAGTCCACGCGGTCGAAGCCGCGGGCGGAAGGCTAGTCACAATGTAAACCGGTGAACTTCGCCCTAATATATCTCTATGCCTGTTCAGTAAGTTGGTCAAGATGTATAAAATGTAACTTATTTTTTTTCGGCAGAGTCGGGTGTCGCGAAGGGTTCGCGAGTATCAAAATTAACCCAACAATAATTGTATATAGCAACACTCAATACAAACCATAGAGCTAATTTCCGATCGGTAAGTGTCAACATTTTTCGCTCCAACGTCGACTCGCTTTCAAGTTTTCAAAGTGTAAATCGTGGCATGTGTGATCTTCGCCTGCTGCTCGCCGCCAGCCTCAAATACCACCTAAGTTAAGTACTCAGCATTATACAAACCTTATTTAGAATTGAATGCATAATGTTCCTGTTAAGGATCGCGTTGATAAAGGACGATGGAATGGTACGCCCACGAAACTCGCTGAGCTGATGGGATGTGGTACAGTTTCATCGTACAGAGAGGTAATGTCCTTACAAATCACTGTTGTTTTATGTCATAAGGCGTGTGCAATCCTGTCCCTTGTCAGGGAACTAAGATTGGATGAGTATCCATAAAAGAATGAGCCCTTGAAGAGCTCGCCCGCACGGCCGCCTGCCACAGGATGGCGGCCTGCATGTTAAGTTTGCGCAATCTTATCACGAGGTATAAAGGTTGGTCTGAAAAGACCGTAGTTGAGACTAGGGCGTGTGCCGACCGTAGGGTCTGCACTAGTACACCTATTGAGACACGATAAGACCTGCCGATGCTTTCGGAAGGTAAACAAGCTATAAAGAGGACTGAGGTCCTTCACGAAGTATGTGAGATTGCACTCCTAATGACATAACAAACTCAAGTTGATATGCTAAACTTCATGTTGATTACATGTGTTACTTTAATGAGAATATATGTGCTGAGTGCTTAATGATTGTACATGACTGTATGATCATAAGAATTGTCTAACCGCAGGTGTGTCAACCTGACCAAGATGGCGAGGGGGCTAGAGTCTGGCTGAGGGACAAATCATCATCATCCAGGTGAGACAACTGACAGACCTACTTTGCATCATTACCTACCTTAACTGCATGAATACTCTTGGCCTCCTGTATCAGATTTCTATATAATAATATATTAAGATAAAGCGAAGCAGATAATTTATAACTAATAAAATCCATTAACTTTTGATAAGTACATAGGTACTTTATGAAAGAACTCTGGCAACAACCTGTATGATAGTTTGATTTGTGTAGGCTGTCATACAGATTACAGATGTAATTAAGTAATGAATGTAAGGTCACATATGATACCTACTATGTATACACAAATTTGGTGCAGATGAGCTGGGATTGAAATTTGATATAGATAAGTTGGAATTTATCTGGGGAAAATAAGGGGATAAAGAATTGGATATAGTTATACCTACTTACTGAAAAATAATTTAAGTAGTATAAATTCAAACAAAACAATGCTTAGTACAGATCTCAAACAAAGCTTATCTGATATATGGCCGAAGAGAGTTTAATGAGAATTCATTTGATGCAATAGGATGCATTTGTCAGCTGTCTCATCGAATGATAACAATACCTATAAAAAGATAAACAGATAAATACTCATGAAAAACAATGAACAAAGTGCAACAATTTACTTTATTAGTAAAAGTCATGCGGTCACACCTACACACTTACTTACTATAAGTTATTATTTCTGATGGTATGAGTGAAATTCAGTTTTACTAAGGTTGTGAACATTGATCTAACAAGTTACTACTGTTAACAACTTAACATCAAAGCAATCAAAATTCCCGCCAAGTGTTAAGTTTAGGATCAGCGCCACGGAAGTGTCAGTGAATACACGCAGCGCTAGTGTGTTAAGATGTTGCAATTTTTCTCCGCAGGTCGCTACTATACTTACACGAAAGGGTCATTGTAATTGTCAACAAACAAATTGAATGTCATTCGAAACATTTTCAATAGTTTAAAGTGAAACAAAGAAAGTACGAATTAGATTTCAACAGGTAAGACAACAAAGCATCACAAGCATTGTTTGAAACTATAATTTCAAGTTTAAACCATATCTTTAAGTCAGAACAACCAATTGTCAGGAAAAATTTTGCGGCAACCTATAAGTCACATAATTATGTTGAAAACAATCTTCAAAGTTTTTTTAGACAAAGAAAATGTGCTTAATGATGAAATAAAATATCAGTAAAGGGTGTTTCAATGAGGACTCTAGCTGTGTGAATCTTTATTTAAACCTAACCTTTTATCATTCTAATAGGGACACCGATACTCAGTACCTACAAACAATACATATAAAAGTGTACTATTACAAGAAGACATTGAGTAATAAATTGAAGTCAAGGTTCAGGTATGTAAAACTGTGATCACACACCATATTATTTCAAGCACATACAGGACTAGTCACTTGATAAAACTTCCAACATTAAAGTAGAAGCTGACTAGCAAAGATTGTTTCAGATAGCATGTCAAATTATCATAGAACATTGTCGTCGTAATTCTTATACCCAATCAAAACTAATCATAACCCAATGTTTACATACTTATGGTTTACATGACATTTTCACCAAGCGCACTTAAGTTTTCACATAGTGTCACATACCTACCAAGTTGAATATTGTCATTGCTTCAATTAAATACAACTCAAAACATTGACAACAAAGATAATATGAGCGTCTCACACTAACTTTTATTATTTGAGTACTGACAGGTGTTATAATTATCACAACAAAATACTAAAGTTAGCTCACTAAGATTCTTAAAATTATAAGAACAGAGTAGCATCAAACTAGACAAATTCTGATCAAACTCAATAGCCTAACGGTGAATAGTTGGTTAATGCTGTGAGAAAATGATACACAAACAAATACATAAATAATGACCTACTTACCTATCTATTACAAACTACATGCATACATATTTGATGTTCAGATGTTACATACACTGTGAGAATGTAGTATCTGTGCTTATGGATACATAGTGAAGTGCTGTTACAATCAGTGTTCATGTTCAGTGTTTACACACTGTACTATAGTTTGATAACCTATGGTCAAAAGTGAAAAATTATTGGTGGTCAATATGGTATATTGAGTGTACAAAAAGCAATAAAATGATTGTGATTTCATGCGTTTGATAAAGTTAGTGCTAAAATACAATCTAAACACTGTGTGACCAATAAGAAGTGTGGCCTAGTGAACTTTCTTGTGTCCCCATATAACTGAGTCAAAGAGGCACTGTAGTGTCATAGCCAAGTAACTAAGGCAAACGGTCACTGTAGTGCCATAGCCAAGTAACTAAGTCAAAGGGGCACTGTAGTGTCATAGCCAAGTAACTAAGTCAAAGGGGCACTGTAGTGTCATAGCCAAGTAACTAAGTCAAAGGGGCACTGTAGTGTCATGGTCAAGTAACTAGGTCAAGGGGGCACTGTAGTGCCAGAGCCAAGTCTAGATAAGATCAAATGTTTTAAAGGTAACAACAACTAGCTCAACTAGTGCTATGATTATAGACTAGGTTGAGTAGTATAACTTACTAGAGATGTTTCACAAAATTGACTATGGGATCAAGAAGTCACTAAATAATTAAAACTTAATACTTGATTAATTATTTCAAAACAAGTTATGAAAGCACTATTATAGATGAATATTATGATTTTTACTGTAAGGTAATAAGAGTGCTAATCTACAAACACACTTTTCACACACAGTAAACGCATAACAAAGTTAAAATTAAACAAGGCTAACTATAATGAGTCTGACTAAAATCAATTAATACGGTGTCATGCATGAATGAGTTATAAATGGTATACAGTATTTATGATGATTTCAGATTCATACCAGTCAATATAATTTAATACCATGGAGGAAATATATTTGGATAGACTAACTACATTTGTGTCAAGTATAAAAAATCTAACGAGTAATTCTCGCGCTCTTTGTGCTTTGAAGTCGTGGTCAGACGATGATTTAGAACAAGCAAAGATCGTGTCATCAAAATTACAAGCAGTAATTCACCGATTTAATAGCGAATTGTATCAATATTTCAACACTTCAACGAATCCGGATGCGGATGAGATATCCAGTATGACGACAGAACAATTAAGAGGAGAGGAAGCATTAGCTGAACTGAATGTAAAAATACAAGTCAAAAAGGACAAGGCTGATTCTTCTTCCAGTTCTAGTCAGTCCATCAGCAGAGGAAAGCTACCTGAATTGAACTTGCCCACATTCTCCGGAGATGTTCTACAATGGACACAATTTTGGGATCAATTCTCTTCCAATATTGATCAAAGAGCATTAAGAGACGTCGATAAGTTACTGTACCTAAAGGCTTCTGTGAAGGGTGAGGCTAAGACAATTTTTGATGGTCTTGAGACTACAAACGAAAATTATAAAATTGCTGTAGCAACTTTAACAGACAGATATGGAAAGAAAACCCAAATAATCGATGCTCATTATTCAACACTTTACAAACTTAAGAGAGCAGACAAACAAGAAGACTGTAGAAGAATATTAGATGAGATTGAAAGACACCTTCGTGTATTGAGCTCACTGGGCGAAAATACAGAACACAACCATCTGAGATTCTTAATCCTGGAAAAGTTTCCTGAGGATATAGTATACGAGTTGAAATTGAAACTAAGTAACGACACTATCGAAGAAATGAGAAAACAACTCCATATTGTACTCTCAGCGAGAGAGGATGCTAAAAGAACATCTGAAAAATTCAATTTAGAAGATACCAGTTATACAACAGAAACGCTTCATATACTAGAACCTAGAAATGAGAAGGGATCAAAAGTCCGAAAACCAAATAATATAAGGAAGACCGATAAAGGAATTAAACGTAGTGTAACTGCTTTCAACAAAACCTTTAACACTAAGAGGAAATTTCAATTCAATGAAGAGAAGTATGGGCATGGATCTAATCAGAAAAGAAGGAAGCTCTACTGCATATTTTGTAAAGGAGATCATTTTAATGATGAGTGTACAGAAAGTAAAACTCTACAACAAAGAAGATTAAAATTAAGAAACCGTTGCTTTATTTGTTTCCGTGAAGGCCATCAAACAGGCTCCTGTAAGTCTAAGCACATAACCTGCAGACACTGCGGTAAGAAAGGCCTCCATAATAGAGCACTTTGTCCGAACAGAGAGTTCCCAAGGAAGGTGACAACAAAGAATGAGGTACCAAGGAAGGAATCTACCAGTACAATGCACATCTATGAAAAGGGAGCCACAATACTACAAACTGCTATTGTTAATGTCAAAGGACCTGAGAATACCTCAAAGAAGTGTCGTGTACTGTTAGATTCAGGCAGTATGAGAAGCTATGTTACGCAAGATGTCACGCAGGACCTTAATTTAGAAACCGAAGAAGACAACCACCTCACAGTATTCACCTTTGGTTCGAACAAACCTCAAGAACTAGATAGCCCGTTGGTAAAACTTCATATTCAATCAAGAACTCATATGCGAAGGACAGTATATGCGAATGTCGTACCATCTATTACACGCAGTATCTCATCTTATGGCAAAGAATTGACCAAATGGAACCATCAAAAGGATTACTTATTGGCGGATGATGGATCTCTGTCAGATAAGGTAGATATTCTGATTGGAAATGATTATTATCATTCACTTATGTCAACCGAAAAGGTGAAATTACAAGAGAACTTGTACTTAGTGAATTCCGACTTAGGATGGATATTGTCAGGCAAAATAACGCATAAACATGAGGATGAGTTATCAATGCTCACATACTTCCAAGCACCCTATGAAACTAGATTAAACGAGCCTGATCTGCCATTAGATAACACATCAATGAAAACTTTGTGGGACTTAGAATCTCTTGGAATTACTGATTCTCCAAATGCTAACCGTGAAGAAGAAGCTATTAAGCATTTCAATGAAAACACCGAATTCATAGAAGGAAGATATCACGTTAGCTGGCCTTGGAAGGAATACCCACCTGAATTACCAACTAACTACGGTCTGGCATACGGACGTCTGATAGGACTAATGAAACGCCTAGACACAGAAACTTTGTCAGCCTACGACCAAACACTAAGTGATCAACTGCAAATGGGTATCATTGAACTAGTACCTAGAAAAGATACAAGTGATCATCCCATCCACTACCTTCCTCACCATGGAATATTAGCACCAGGTAAGGCTCTGAGAATAGTCTATGATGCTTCAGCTAAAACAAAGGATACAAAGAGTCTGAATGAATGTCTATACTGCGGTCCGATGATGTTGGAGGATTTGACTGGACTACTGTTGAAATTCCGAAGTCACGCCGTAGGCATGACGGCAGACGTAGAAAAGGCATTTTTACAGATTGGTCTAAAAGAAGAGGACAGAGACGTCACTAGGTTCTTATGGTTGAAAGACATCAATAAACCCGCTACTGAAGACAATCTACTACACTACAGATTTACCCGTGTTCCCTTTGGGATCATATCCAGTCCATTCCTTTTAAACGGTACGGTTAGACACCATCTTCAAAGGTCGAATGGAGACTACGCAAAACAGTTAGCTAAAGACATATATGTTGACAACATAGTCACTGGGGTAGAAACAGCAACAGATGCTTTAAACCTTTATAAAGAAAGCAAGAACATGTTTTTAGAAATCTCAATGAATCTTCGCGAATGGAGCTCCAACTCCAAAGATTTTATCGAACAAATACCTGATGCTGCCACACAAACAACTGTAAAATTACTGGGTCTAAACTGGGACTTGAAAGAGGACGTACTTTATCTTAGAGCTAGAGTCAACGAGAACAATGAAACCACAAAAAGAGGAGTCTTAAGAACTATTGCAGCTATTTATGACCCCTGTGGATTCTCTGTACCAGTCATGTTACCAGCTAAGTTACTACTTCAACAATTATGGAAGAAACAGATTAAATGGGACACACCATTACCAAAGGATCTACTTCACAAGTGGACGAACATCTTGAAAGAAATGAAACAAGTAGAAAACATATGCCTACAGAGAAATATTACTGTACCCAACGAAAGAGAGGCACAAATACACTGTTTTACTGACTCATCTACAGTAGCTTACGCAGCAGTAATATACATAGTACAGAAAGGCACAGTCAACTTCATAATAGGTAAATCACGCTTAGTTCCTATTAAAGACCAAGAGAACTTAAAGATTCCACGCTTAGAGTTATTAGGCGTTCTAATTGGAAGTAGACTTATAAAATTCGTACTCAAATTCTTACCATTGAACATAACCCAGTTAACACTGTGGACAGATAGTCAAATAGTGATTGATTGGTATCACTCTGAAAAGTTACTTGAACCTTTTGTATCTAAAAGACTAGAAGAAATAAAGCGCAACAAAAATCTGATAGTAAGATACGTACCGTCTGGACTTAACCCGGCAGACGTAGCGACACGTCCAACCGCCTCAGAAGAGGAAAGGAACAAGTGGTTATCTGGACCCGAATTTTTAAAACAAAACCCTAGACACTGGCCTAGTGGTCCGATAAGGGATACTTCTCTTCTGATGGGGGAGGGTCTGTTGAACACAGAAAAACAACCAAAAATAACACCGTCAGAGAGAGAAGCAATATCAAACGAAATTTTAGATTCACAACTGCAAGAGATAAAAGAACTACAGAAAAGTACATTTCCAGAAGAGTATGGAGGAAAGAAAACAAACCTATCTAAGAACTTAGGATTATTTATTGATACTAATGGAATTCTAAGATGTGATGGAAGACTCACACATTCAGATTTATCCTACGATGCAAAACATCCCATACTACTACCAAAGAACAGTGAACTTACCGAAAGAATAATTAAGGAAACTCATGAGAAAAACCTTCATGTTGGAGTACCACATACATTAAGCCTTATAAGACAAAAATTTTGGATACCTCAAGGAAGAGCAAAAATTCAAAAAACGCTAAGCAAATGTACAAGGTGCGTAAAGCATGGAGGAGGTCCATATGAACTACCTAAAACTCCAGCGTTACCGGCTGAAAGAGTAACGTTTAATACACCATTTACATACGTCGGTGTAGACTACTTTGGGCCGATGGTCATAAGGTCAGAAAATGGTATAAAAAAGAGATGGATTTGTCTTTTCACATGCCTTGTGATACGAGCAATACATTTAGAGGTTGTCAAAGATCTAACCACAGACGAATGTCTTATGGCATTCAGACGCTTCATTGCTACTAGAGGAACTCCTTCACTTATATTAACTGATAACGCACCTCAGTTCAGACTGCTAGCTGAGGTAATATCAGAAAGAGAATCGACAGAAAAGATAAAATGGAAATTCATTCCTCAACTAGCACCCTGGCATGGGGGCGCGTACGAAAGACTGGTAGCAGTGGTAAAGCATTGCCTAAAACGAACTCTTCAAAAACATATGCTCGGAGAAAATCAACTCTCGACGATCATCAAAGAAGTTGAAGCCGTAGTCAATACCAGACCACTTACGTACGTGGGAGCCGATATGGACCACATTCTGAAACCAGCTGATTTCCTAACACCAGGAAAATGTTTGAACATTCAATTACTCATGGATTGTTTGCCACTCTCTGGTTCAACCATTAAACAACAACTCATCGAAGGATGGAAACGTGGAAACACGATAATGAATGAGTACAAAGAAATGTTCATCAGCCGATACCTTCTGAGCCTCAGAGAAAGGTACGGAAATTCTCCCAAACAAGCAAGAGTGAGGACTCGTGAAATTCCTCAAATCGGAGATGTGGTACAAATTAAAGGTGAAACGAGAAACCGCGAAAGTTGGAAAATAGGAAAAATAGTAGAAATATTAAAAGGAAAGGACGGTTTATGCCGTGTTGCTAGAATAAAAGTCGATAACAATGTTTTCACACGATCAATTGCTCATTTATATCCTCTTGAAGTGGAAGAGGAAGAGACACCACAAATTTCCATTGACAAAGCACTAAATCAAGTGGATCTCGAGAACATAAGCGTCGATGATAGAGACTCGATACAAACGCCGTCTATCGAGATTGAAGGTGTCGACACTAATCCAACCACAGAGATAAGTGATAAATCAAACGATGATGAGAGCACGAATACAAACGTAAGACACGACTCAACACAAGACGCGAGAAAAGAAATAGAGAACGTTAGTACGTTAAATGACACTGAGCTTGCACAAGACTATAATGAACGTGATCTAGAAAACGAAACAATAGATAACCATGAATGTAATAACCAAACAAGCGATGAGAGATCGCGTCGAGCCGCTGCAGTCCAAGCAATGGAGAAGATCCATAAATGGACTCGCGACTTGATGACTACTATAGTGTAAAACTCGCGAGGCGGGTGTGTCGCGAAGGGTTCGCGAGTATCAAAATTAACCCAACAATAATTGTATATAGCAACACTCAATACAAACCATAGAGCTAATTTCCGATCGGTAAGTGTCAACATTTTTCGCTCCAACGTCGACTCGCTTTCAAGTTTTCAAAGTGTAAATCGTGGCATGTGTGATCTTCGCCTGCTGCTCGCCGCCAGCCTCAAATACCACCTAAGTTAAGTACTCAGCATTATACAAACCTTATTTAGAATTGAATGCATAATGTTCCTGTTAAGGATCGCGTTGATAAAGGACGATGGAATGGTACGCCCACGAAACTCGCTGAGCTGATGGGATGTGGTACAGTTTCATCGTACAGAGAGGTAATGTCCTTACAAATCACTGTTGTTTTATGTCATAAGGCGTGTGCAATCCTGTCCCTTGTCAGGGAACTAAGATTGGATGAGTATCCATAAAAGAATGAGCCCTTGAAGAGCTCGCCCGCACGGCCGCCTGCCACAGGATGGCGGCCTGCATGTTAAGTTTGCGCAATCTTATCACGAGGTATAAAGGTTGGTCTGAAAAGACCGTAGTTGAGACTAGGGCGTGTGCCGACCGTAGGGTCTGCACTAGTACACCTATTGAGACACGATAAGACCTGCCGATGCTTTCGGAAGGTAAACAAGCTATAAAGAGGACTGAGGTCCTTCACGAAGTATGTGAGATTGCACTCCTAATGACATAACAAACTCAAGTTGATATGCTAAACTTCATGTTGATTACATGTGTTACTTTAATGAGAATATATGTGCTGAGTGCTTAATGATTGTACATGACTGTATGATCATAAGAATTGTCTAACCGCAGGTGTGTCAACCTGACCAAGATGGCGAGGGGGCTAGAGTCTGGCTGAGGGACAAATCATCATCATCCAGGTGAGACAACTGACAGACCTACTTTGCATCATTACCTACCTTAACTGCATGAATACTCTTGGCCTCCTGTATCAGATTTCTATATAATAATATATTAAGATAAAGCGAAGCAGATAATTTATAACTAATAAAATCCATTAACTTTTGATAAGTACATAGGTACTTTATGAAAGAACTCTGGCAACAACCTGTATGATAGTTTGATTTGTGTAGGCTGTCATACAGATTACAGATGTAATTAAGTAATGAATGTAAGGTCACATATGATACCTACTATGTATACACATCGGGTACCTATTCAACCATTATAGTTTGAAACGGTTGTTTTTCAACTATACACGTGGCAGTGTGTTTTTTTAAATAGATAGAAAGAAAATATGATTATAATAAATATACAACACAGAAGATATCGAAAAGTTGTATAAAAGTATTCATTCATCATCATTCATTCCTGTGAATGAACGAATAGAACACATCACTATTACATTGAACATGGCAGCATTATTTCACTAATTGACATTAGCAACTGTCAGATTACTTCGTCTAATTAAAAATCCGACTTTAGATACGTATGGATTTCCAAAAATAGTGCTATGTAATTTAAAAATTCATAAAAGCTAAAAAAGATTTTTTGATTGTGAATGACGCTTATTATTTCGATTATTTTTGCATTCATTACTGTTTTGCAAAATATACACATTGCTTTCAAGCTATTACCACAGAATAAGCAACTTTTCATACAGTAGGCCGACGGAGACGTCTAGACAGGTCAATCGTGCGGGGCTTGCGGGGTGAGACGGGGGAGTGGTTGTCCCGAGTTACATACAACGCCGTTCATAGTAACTCGGTACAAGTCTTCCAGGGCTATCCGGTCTTTATCGTTGTAATTTATTTTTAAATTAATATTATGGTATTTATGCTGCATACGACATGTAGTGTGAGTGCGTGCAAATCATAATCTCGCTTATTAAAAAAAGGCAATTTCCAAAATCCAAGATGGCGGCCAACTTTTTTGTTTGCGGGCCGACTTTGATGAAACTTGGTTTTTGGTACAATTTTGACAAGAAAACAACAACACAATGTCAAAAATAAAAAAAAACAAGATGGCGGCCAACTTTTTTTTTGTAAGCCGATTTTGATGAAATTTAGTTTCTGGTACTATTTTGACACGAAAACAACAACGCAATGTTAAAAGTATAAAAAAATCCAAGATGGCGGCCAACTTTTTTGTTAGCAGGCCGATTTCGATGAAACTCCGCTTCTGGTACTATTTCGACAAGAAAACAGCAACGCAATGTTAAAAATATTAAAAATCCAAGATGACGGCCTACTTTTTTGTTTGTGAGCCGATTTTGATGAAACTTGGTTTTTAGTACAATTTTGACAAGAAAACAACAACGCAATGTCAAAAATAAAAATAAACCAAGATGGCTGCCCACTTTTTTTTTCTGAGCCGATTTTGATGAAACTTAGTTTCTGGTACTATTTTGACAAGAAAACAACAACGCAATGTTAAAAGTATAAAAAATCCAAGATGGCGGCCAACTTTTTTGTTTGCAGGCCGATTTCAATGAAACTCAGTTTCTGGTTCTATTTTGACAAGAAAACAGCAACGCACGCAATGTTAAAAATATAAAATTTCAAGATGGCGGCCAAATTTTTTTTTGCTGACCGATTTCGATGAAATTCAGTTACTGGTACTATTTTAACAAGAAAACAGCAACGAATTCCTTACTTTTTTATATTATAAATGCGAAAATGCGAATCTGTCTGTGTGTTACACAATCACGCCTAAACTACGGAACCGATTTGAATAAAAATTGGTACAGAGATAGTCTAGAGCCTGAGAAAGGACATAGGCTACTTTTTTATGTGAACAAAGAGCTGTAAGGGGTTGAAATAGGGGATGAAAGTTTGTATGGAAATTACGTCATTTTTAAAGCTAGACGCTTCAAAATTATTTTATAGGCTTTTGATTAGATAAATAAATACGACATTCAAAGTTTGTAAAAAAAAAACTACCCTAAAGAGGGTGAAAACAGGGGATGAATTTTTTCGTGTGATGACGTCGGCAAGAAAGTTTGCGGAACGGATTTTGATGAAAGTTTTTTTGTTATACAGCTATTGGTCCTTGCCAACATGGGTTTGTCACCAACTCGACACGAGAGACTGGTCACACGTGTGTCCAGTTGGTGAAACTCAAAATTAGTATTACTTATTATTTCGTCATCTGGACACGCCAAGATTTTGACGTGTGTCCAGATAGTGAAACTTAAATTTAATCACTTTTATGTTTTCGCCAACTGGACACACCCAGTTTTTTTTGCAAAGAAGGGTACAGTCAAGTGAATAATCGTTTCGTCCGTTGATTTGTTGAACGAGGAGATTTCATGAAAAAATTGCCTCCCTTTTTTGTTTGAAAATTCATATAGTTAAAAAATTCTAAAATAAAACAAATTATGTTAGAATAAAAAAGCCAAGTAAGTATACCTAGCTAATATTACTTATTTTGATTACCTATAGGTACTTCTTTTACAATAGCTTCAAAAGATTAAAAAATAATAATCAATCAAATAATCTAAATAATAAAAAATTAAAATCATCACTTCGAGTAGGTATCACAGACAAATCAAATAAAGACATACATAATTGAACTCAGCAAAATGTGTTTTTGTGTTTTACATGGTTAAACGCAATGACGTTTTTGGCCATGAAAGATGCACTCCATATATACAAACTTGAAAAGCGTGCTTGTTTACTAAATCTCGTTGAAGTAGTTTATACAAGAGTGGAGTTGAAACGTTCAAGATTAAGCAGCTAGGTATAGGTTGCATAAAATAATAAAATATCAAAATAATCATCAATAGAGCATACATATGACAACAATACTAAATGGGTAATTTTACAAACAATACGCATAGGTACTACTTAACTCTGTGACAACAATATTTGATACTTTGGAAATAGAGTAGTTTAGTTATAAACTACGATAATTTAGGGATCAATAAAATCATCAGTTAACATAGAATCTATACTAATACCTAGTCTTCCGCCCGGGGCTTTACCCGCGTGGAGTACACGACGTTATCCCGCGGGAACCTAAAATATTTTATAGACTTTTGTGAGTCTTCAGCTCCAAAACTATCCCCATAGCAAAAATCACGCCGATCCGTTGCTCCGTTTTGATGTGAAAGTCGGATAAACAATTAACGTCAAATGTTTGATAGCTGGTTTGTATGGGAAAAGAAAAGTGTGGTTTTTACTATTTTCCACGCAATTTTTATGTTTTTTCTCTTCATGAAAACCTTTCGTGGGACTGAAGGAACATATGAATAAAAATATTGCCGAATTGGTCCAACATTTATCTGCTTGACTGTACTTTGTTATGAATTCGTATAAAATGCGAACGTGTGTCCAGTTGGAGAAAACATAATAGTGATTTAATCTATCTGGACACGCGTCAAAATCTTGGCGAGTCCAGCTGACGAAATAATAAGTGATACTAATTTTGAGTTTCACCAACTGGACACACGTGTGCCCAGTCTCTCGTGTCGAGTTGGTGAAAAATTTATTTTGAAGATCGCAATTTCTGATGTGGAACCATAGCAGTCCAGCCAAACTATGAGAGATATAAAAATACCGTTTTAAGGAAAATTGTTAAACGTGGTGAGCACTTTCTATTGACGTACAAAGTTTGAAGGTCTGGTAAACCTGATGTGGAACCCTAGCAGCCAGATTAAACTATATGAGATACAAACATGGCGTCTTAAGAAAGGTTGTTTAACGTCATGGACATTTTCTATTGACGGAAAAATATCGAAGGTCTGGTACTCCTGATTTGGAACCCTTGCAGCCCAGCTTAACTATAAGAGATACAAATACAGCATCTTAAGAGAAGTTGTTCAGCGTGATAATTATTTTCTTTTGACATACAATATATACTAATATTATAAATGTGAAAGTGTGTTTGTTTGTATGTCCGTCTTTCACGTCAAAACGGAGCAACGGATCGACCTGTTTTTTCGTATTTTTTAAAAATTTATCCCCTAACAGGGTTGAAAAGTGGTATAAAGCTACTTTTGGGGTTATTGATTTCGATGTCGGAATTGAAACTTCTTAGTGCATCTGATTGATTAACTTAAGAAAAATAAATATCATTTGTCATCTCAACGAAGTATTACATTCTCTTTGGTCATATCCCCTGAGAGTAGGTAGGTATAGTGCGACAAGCATATCTGTTCTGGTGTTAACCTTTGCAACTAAAACATTTTTCATACGATAGTCCATTTTGACAGCTTATATTGTAATGCAAGTGGCTCCTCTGTCACATGAACAAATATCCTCTGTCACTGCTGATAACGGAACAGACAGGTGTGGGACTATTGATTGTCATTGTCACCCATGAAGTTTGACTTAATACTCTATTAAGTCGAGCTTCATGTTGTCACCGCACGAGCTGACGTTTCGCGTCTATTTTACACCCATAGATATTTTACCGAAATATTGTAATAATCAAATGAAACGTTGAAACGTTTATTCAGATTTGTCGGTTGTAAAGCGCCCTAAATGCGAAAGTTTGTGTGAGTATAGATATAATTATGGATGTTTGTTACTCTTTCACGCAAAAACTACTGAACGGATATTTTACCGTAATATTGTAATAATCAAATGAAACGTTGAAACGTTTATTCAGATTTGTCGGTTGTAAAGCGCCCTAAATGCGAAAGTTTGTGTGAGTATAGATATAATTATGGATGTTTGTTACTCTTT
The DNA here is from genome assembly GCA_949710035.1 of Crambus lathoniellus. Lineage (NCBI taxonomy): Eukaryota > Metazoa > Arthropoda > Insecta > Lepidoptera > Crambidae > Crambus > Crambus lathoniellus. The sequence goes on from OX453315.1 coordinate 13,262,188, forward strand.
CACGCAAAAACTACTGAACGGATATTTTACCGTAATATTGTAATAATCAAATGAAACGTTGAAACGTTTATTCAGATTTGTCGGTTGTAAAACGCCCTAAATGCGAAAGTTTGTGTGAGTATAGATATAAATAAATATGTAGTTTAAAAACTATACAAACACACTTTTATAGGAACAGACTAAAAGTACAAAATAACCGTTTATTCAGTAACTGAAATTAAAAAGCGTGGTGCGCGTTGTCAATATTAAGTACTCTAATGCATGCTTTGCAAAGGGCGCACCACGCTTTTTAATTTCACTTACTGAATAAACGGTTATTTTGTACTTTTAGTCTGTTCCTATAAAAGTGTGTTTGTATAGTTTTTAAACTACATATTTATTTTTTACTTTTTAGTTTAACAAATGGCAAGCTATGGATAGGGATGGTAATCGATTTCACAGTCCATTCATGTGTCTGCCCACCCCGTAAACATTATAACTCAAAGGCGTGATTGTATGTATTTAGTTTTACAAATTCAAGTGGAGTCTATTAGTTACCAGATGCGCGAGCCGAACCCTTACTTCCTCCCTGCTCCATCATCAGACCCTCACCACCAAGTGTAGCGAATAGGTCTCATCAGAACGAAACAAATGATTCCAAACTCAAGGGGTTTCCTAGTGGTCATTAAGGAGTGCCACTGACTTCTTCCCTGCTCCATCATCAGACCCTCATCATCAAATGTAGCGAATAGGTCTCATCAGAACGAAACAAATGAGCCCAAACTCGAGGGGTTTCCTAGTGGTCTTAAGGAGTGCGACTGACTTCCTCCCTGCTCCATCATCCGACCCTCACCACCAAGTGTAGCGAATAGGTCTCATCAGAACGAAACAAATGAGCCCATCTCGAGTGGTTTCATAGTAGTCATTAAGGAGTGCCACTGACCTCCTCCTTGCTCCATCATCAGACCCTCACCACCAAGTGTAGCGAATAGGTCACATCAGAACGAAACAAATGAGCCAGAACTCGAAGGGTTTCCTGTTGGCCATTAAGGAGTGCCACTGGCTTCCTCCCAGCTTCATCATCAGACCCTCGCCACCAAGTGTAGCGAATAGGTCTCGTTTGAACAAAACAAATGAGCCCAAACTCGAGGAGTTTTTTTGACGTCATTAAGCAGTTTCACTGGGTCCTCCCAACTCCATCATCAGACCCTCACCACCAAGTGTAGCGAATAGGTCTCATCAGAACGAAACAAATGAGCCTGAACTCGAGGTGTTTCCTATTGGTCATTAAGGAGTGCCACTGGCTTCCTCCCTGCTCCATCCTCAGACCCTCACCACCAAGTGCAGCTCATAAGTCTCGTCAGAACGAAACAACGGAGCCTAAACTCGAGGGGTTTCCTAGTGGTCATTAAGAAGTGCCACTGGCTTCCTCCCTGCTCCATCATCAGACCCTCACCATTAAGTGTAGCGAATAGGTCTCACTAGAACAAAACGAATGAGCCTAAACTCGAGGGGTTTCCTAGCAGCCATTGAAGAGTTCTATTGCCCACCTCTTGACTTCATCATCAGATCAGCTCGATGGTAGCAAATTATTGTATTGTCATCGGATTCATATAGACTTGCAAAGTTTCAAATCAATACGACAATTAGAAGTAGGTTAAAATTGAACTCCAAGATTTTCTTACATTGTGACTTAGTTACAAGTGAAGCTAATAAAAGTGTGGTAAAAAGTGTGGTAATTATGGATGTTTGTTACGCTTTCACGCAAAAACTACTGAACGGAACTGAATGAAATTTGCAGCAGATATAGATTATAGGCTGGAATAACACATAGGATCCATACTAATATTATAAATGAGAAAGTGTGTTTGTTTGTTTGTTTGTCCGTCTTTCACGTCAAAACGGAGCAGCGGATCGACGAGATTTTCGGTATGGGGAGAATTTGAGAGCTGGAGAGTAACATAGGCTACTTTTTATTCAGGAAAATTTTAAAATAAATATGGTAATTTTGTAAATAAAATCGTTAAACTGTCGACTTTACACAACTGTCATTTCCTACATAGCCGCTTCCAAAGAGTAGGTATGTCAAAGAGTATGTAGTCAGTGACGTTTTTGTCTTTTTGGATTACCTATTTTAAGTGACATTTATGGCAGGCAGATTTTGGTGATACGAAGTTCATGTCCAATAAAATTTATATGGCAAAACAACGTTTGCCGGGTCCGCTAGTGTTAAATATATTAAAAATCCAAGATGGCGGCCGACTTTTTTGTTTGCAGGCCGATTTCAATGAAACTCAGTTTGTGGTTCTATTTTGACCAGAAAACAGCAACGCAATGTTAAAAATATAAAAATCCAAGATGGCGGACAATTTTTTTTTTGCTGGCCAAATTCGATTAAATTCAGTTTCTGGTACTATTTTGACAAGAAAACAACAACGCAATGTTAAAAGTATTAAAAAATCTAAGATGGCGGCCAACTCTTTTGTTTGTAAGCCGATTTTGATCAAACTTAGTTTCTGGTTCTATTTTGAAAAGAAACTGTTTTTTTTTTCAAAATAGAACCAGAAACTAAACTATTGAATTTTTTTTTTCACAAATTCAAAAGTTTTCTACTTTTAACATTGCGTTGTTTTCTTGTCAAAATAGTACCAGAAACTGAATTTAATCGAAATAGGCCAGCAAACAAAAAAATTGTCCGCCATCTTGGATTTTTATATTTTTAACATTGCGTTGCTGTTTTCTGGTCAAAATAGAACCACAAACTGAGTTTCATTGAAATCGGCCTGCAAACAAAAAAGTCGGCCGCCATCTTGCATTTTTAATATTTTTAACATTTCGTTGCTGTTTTCTTGTTAAAATAGTACCAGTAACTGAATTTCATCGAAATCGGCCAGCAAAAAAAAAATTTGGCCGCCATCTTGAATTTTTTATTTTTAACATTGCGTTGCTGTTTTCTTGTCAAAATAGGTACCAGAAACTAAGTTTCATCAAAATCGGCTTTCAAAAGAAAAAAGTTGGCCACCATCTTGGATTTCTTTTAATTTTTAACATTGCGTTGCTGTTTTCTTGTCAAAATAGAACCAGAAACTGAGTTTCATCGAAATCGGCCTGCAAACAAAAAAGTTGGCCGCCATTTTATTTTTTTTAACACTGCGTTGCTGTTTTCTTGTCAAAATAGAACAAGAAACTGAGTTTGATTGAAATCGGCCTGCTAACAAGAAAGTTGGCCGCAATCTTGGATTTTTTAATAGGTACTTTTAACATTGCGTTGCTGTTTTCTTGTCAAAATAGGTACCAGAAACTAAGTTTCATCAAAATCGGCTTACAAACAAAAAAGTTGGCCACCATCTTGGATTTCTTTTAATTTTTTACATTGCGTTGCTGTTTTCTGGTAAAATAGAACCACAAACTGAGTTTCATTGAAATCGGCCTGCAAACAATAAAGTCGCCCGCCATCTTGGATTTTTAATATATTTAACATTTCGTTGCTGTTTTCTTGTTAAAATAGTACCAGTAACTGACTTTCATCGAAATCGGCCAGTAAAAAAAAATTTGGCCGACATCTTGAATTTTTTTATTTTTAACATTGCGTTGCTGTTTTCTTGTCAAAATTGTACTAAAAACCAAATTTCATCAAAATCGGCTCACAAACAAAAAAGTTGGCCGCCATCTTGGATTTTTAATATTTTTAACATTGCGTTGCTGTTTTCTTGTCAAAATAGAACAAGAAACTAAGTTTCATTGAAATCGGCCTGCTAACAAGAAAGTTGGCTGCCATCTTGGATTTTTTAATAGGTCCTTTTAACATTGCGTTGCTGTTTTCTTGTCAAAATAGGTACCAGAAACTAAGTTTCATCAAAATCGGCTTACAAACAAAAAAGTTGGCCACCATCTTGGATTTCTTTTAAGTTTTAACATTGCGTTGCTGTTTTCTTGTCAAAATAGAACCAGAAACTGAGTTTCATCGAAATCGGCCTGCAAACAAAAAAGTTGGCCGCCATTTTATTTTTTTTATTTTTTTTAACACTGCGCTGCTGTTCCCTTGTCAAAATAGTACCAGAAACTGAATTTAATCGAAATAAGCCAGCAAACAAAAAAATTGTCCGCCATCTTGGATTTTTATATTTTTAACATTGCGTTGCTGTTTTCTGGTCAAAATAGAACCACAAACTGAGTTTCATTGAAATCGGCCTGAAAACAAAAAAGTCGGCCGCCATCTTGGATTTTTAATATATTTAACATTTCGTTGCTGTTTTCTTGTTAAAATAGTACCAGTAACTGAATTTCATTGAAATCGGCCAGCAAAAAAAAAATTTGGCCGCCATCTTGAATTTTTTATTTTTAACATTGCGTTGCTGTTTTCTTGTCAAAATTGTACTAAAAACCAAATTTCATCAAAATCGGCTCACAAACAAAAAAGTTGGCCGCCATCTTGGATTTTTAATATTTTTAACATTGCGTTGCTGTTTTCTTGTCAAAATAGAACAAGAAACTGAGTTTCATTGAAATCGGCCTGCTAACAAGAAAGTTGGCCGCCATCTTGGATTTTTTAATAGGTACTTTTAACATTGCGTTGCTGTTTTCTTGTCAAAATAGGTACCAGAAACTAAGTTTCATCAAAATCGGCTTTCAAACAAAAAAGTTGGCCACCATCTTGGATTTCTTTTAATTTTTAACATTGCGTTGCTGTTTTCTTGTCAAAATAGAACCAGAAACTGAGTTTCATCGAAATCGGCCTGCAAACAAAAAAGTTGGCCGCCATTTTATTTTTTTTAACACTGCGTTGCTGTTTTCTTGTCAAAATAGAACAAGAAACTGAGTTTAATTGAAATCGGCCTGCTAACAAGAAAGTTGGCCGCAATCTTGGATTTTTTAATAGGTACTTTTAACATTGCGTTGCTGTTTTCTTGTTAAAATAGTACCAGTAACTGAATTTCATCGAAATCGGCCAGTAAAAAAAAAAATTTGGCCGACATCTTGAATTTTTTTATTTTTAACATTGCGTTGCTGTTTTCTTGTCAAAATTGTACTAAAAACCAAATTTCATCAAAATCGGCTCACAAACAAAAAAGTTGGCCGCCATCTTGGATTTTTAATATTTTTAACATTGCGTTGCTGTTTTCTTGTCAATATAGAACAAGAAACTAAGTTTCATTGAAATCGGCCTGCTAACAAGAAAGTTGGCCGCCATCTTGGATTTTTTAATAGGTCCTTTTAACATTGCGTTGCTGTTTTCTTGTCAAAATAGGTACCAGAAACTAAGTTTCATCAAAATCGGCTTACAAACAAAAAAGTTGGCCACCATCTTGGATTTCTTTTAATTTTTAACATTGCGTTGCTGTTTTCTTGTCAAAATAGAACCAGAAACTGAGTTTCATCGAAATCGGCCTGCAAACAAAAAAGTTGGCCGCCATTTTATTTTTTTTATTTTTTTTAACACTGCGTTGCTGTTTCCTTGTCAAAATAGTACCAGAAACAAATCGGCTTACAAACAAAAAAGTTGGCCGCCATCTTGGATTTCTTTATATTTTTAACATTGCGTTGCTGTTTTCTTGTCAAAATAGTACCATAAATCGAGTTTTATCGAAATCGGCCCACAAACTAAAAAGTTGACCGCCATCTTTGATTTTAATTTTTTTAACATTGCGTTGCTGTTATCTTGTCAAAATAGTAGGTACCAAAAACCGAGTTTTATCGAAATCAGCCTACAAACAAAAAAGTCGGCCGCCATTTTGAATTTTTTAATAATTTTGACATTGCATTTGCATTATTAAATTATTTTATTAATTTAAGATCGCAATACCAATGTACCCACCCGGGGTCGTAAAAGGTCCACCGTCACATTTTAAAGTGACAACCCTTACGTACTTACGTAAATACCTATACAGGCGTCGGCATCGCCCAACTTCAAGGGCGTCGTCCAATTGTATAGAAAGATTGCTTAAACTCTGCTATTACCGAGTGGTCTATCTAAGCCATTTCTTGTATTTCGGATTGAACGATCGGATGCCACTCTTTTCTGAAACTTTTAGCATATGTTAATATAGGCCTAATCAGACGACGGACTGTCCTCCGGGTACTTTTTTGTCCATCGATATAGATCTCTTAAGGGCTAAGGCCTAATCAGACGACGGACTGTCCTCCGGGTACTTTTTTGTCCATCGATATAGATCTCTTATAAATTGTATCGAATAACGCACACGAGGAACTAATAGTAACGCGGACAAAAAGTCCGCGAAATTACCGCGGACACCGAGAGACTGGACTGGACAAAAGTTCGCGGTAGTCCGCGAAAACAATAGAACGAACGTAACTATGCGCAACAAAACAACGCACACAACGAACTTTAGTCTGCATTGAGCGCTCGATAGTGAAGTACGTTTCCGGGCAACAAATGACCGCACACCGCATGCGTTGAGTTCGCGACAAGTCCTCGGAGGACATATTTTGGACGTACAGGGACTTTTTGTCCGCCGGGGACAAAAGTCCCTCGTCTGATTATGCCTAAAGGCCTAATCAGACGACGGACTTTTGTCCGCCGACATAACCTAAAAGTGGAAACATTTGCTGCGAATGCAACGTAAACAACGAAGATTGTTCTGCCCATTATGCTCCTGCCACCTTGCTAGATCTTTACGAATCAAATAAACGTCGTATGCATTGAGTTCGTGGCGAAAATTACCACTTTTTAAGTTAGTCCGGCGGACAAAAGTCCGTCGTCTGATTAGGCCTTTATACCTGACTTTTTTGCTTAAAGGAATATCCATTTTCGTAACTCACCTCGCACTAAGCTTTTTAGTCCGTTTTAAAGAAGCAAATCATCAATCAACAAACAAGACAAAGAAAGACTTACTTAACAGCTACACATCTAGTCAGGAAGCGTTTTGTTACTGACAGCGTGACTGCCTTTTGTTCTGCGGTAGCCAGAAAATAATCAGCATGAGTAGGTACTATATAGTGCTAGATTTGGTGCTATATGCCATTGTTTCGTGCTGGACTTATGAAAATAGTGCTAAAGCACCGAAAGTGCTAAGTTGGCAACACTGCTGGTGATATCAACCAACTGTCATCAGTGCTGCCAGTTTTTTTTCTACCTACCCCTTTCTAGATGAGTTTAAAAAACCCCTACTTTCTTAATTACCTACGATTCATAATAAACCTCTGACGATTTTCGTAATGTAATTAAGCATTATTATTCGATCGCTACTAAAAACACTTTAATACAAATTTATTGAATTACTTACCTTGCAAGCTTTGCATAACATAAACGGACGAGCGTCGTCTCCCACGCATTTTGTCAACCATGGTTTTGAACACAAATCATCTTCCCCCCAAGATATTTTATATTTCTGTGTAGGTATACTGTTTGATTTTATTCAGAAAATCCATATTTAGAATGAACAAATCATTAATCTGGTGAATTTTGTGAAGTTTGTTTGTGTGTGAAGAATTGCAAAAAACCTTTAAAAATTCCGTTAGACAGATTTAGTAACCTCGAAACCTCCAAAAAACCCTCAACAACCTGCAAATACCCCTTATAGTGTAGGCAATGAAGCTAGTGGACCCCCACAGTAATTCCTCAGTCAGACAAATCTTTACAGCATGATAAAGTATCAATAAATTAAAAGTATTGTATAAATATCCAAAAAATAATAATAATAGAAGGTTAGGTATTTTTAATGAAAGTCTTAATTCATTGATATCTTTTTTAGGAAAAATGCTCTGTCTAAGCTTTCTTCACCGGACATATTCATGTAAGGTATAAAACAATAATATGAAATATCCAAAAAAATATCCGAGCAGAAACACCAATTTTTAATAAAATAATTGGGGTGACTTGGACCGAAAAATGTCTCTGTCGAACTTTTTTACGGAATTACACCATTTTGCCAAGCGTACTCGTGTTTGAAAAAAGTTTTGGATTTTTATCAAGTATCACATAATAGTATAAATAACTCATTTGGTAAAATAAATTTGGACTGAGAAATTACTCGGTTCAATATATAAACAGATTTGTATATTTAGGTATAATATAGTACATAAATAGGTGTGAGTTTTTTTGGATAATCATTTAAAAGTTTATGGCTCATGCTATTTTATAACTCAGCAAAGTTTCATCGACTGAGGAACTAATGTATGGGTCTCCATACAAAGAATCTGTTCATTGCCTACACTATTAGGGAAAATCTCCGAATCTGGCGACATTGACTGTCATAATAATAATAACTTGTGTCACAGTCACAGTGTGTAACACGATTTTAATTTGATAGAATCGACAACACCTCCGACACCCTGGCTATGGAGTGTCCTGCTGCCTGGCCTATTGTAATGCCTTGTTTACATGCTGGCCTTGGCTCGGCGAGCCTACATGAGCCACGTCAACCACGCCACGCACGCACGACCCTTCACAATTTTCACAAACACTGATGCCGTTTATAACCCGCTCTAAGTTTGCCGGTGATGGTATGACGCAACTCAAGATACATATAGGCTGATATAAGGTTACCATATTATAATGGTTATATAACATAAAATCATTTCATATAACGTTCATTTAGTATACTTAATCAACCAATAACTATTTCTGGCGCTTCACCGGCCGCTACCGCGGCCGCGGCACGCTCGCTTCGCTCGCTCGGCTCGCGCTTTGTTTTGTTTGCAGTTTTTTTTTATTACAACCGGGTAGCACTTAGCCTTCATAACACCTGATGTTAAGTGGTGATAAGGATGAAGGTGGAAGCGCACCTCAATCACTGAGGATTCCGGGAGTAGTTCTAGTAGTAGGAGTTCTAACCTAACCTAACCTATCATCAATTGTTTTGTCACCGTTGTGGCTTTTTATGGCGGAGGGCTGCGCCCCCCGAGCCCCCATTGCCTTTCGGTCGCACTGTGCCCCCGAAAGGCAAAGGTTATATAACATAAAATCATTTCATACAACGTTCATTTCGTATAATCAACGAATAACTATTTCTGGCGCTTCGCCGGCCGCTGCCGCGGCACGCTCGCTTCGTTCGCTCGGCTCGCGCTTTGTTTTGTTCACAGTTCTAACCTAACCTAACCAGTGGTGATAAGGATGAAGGTGGAAGCGCACCTTAATCACTAAGGATTCCGGGAGTAGTAGGAGTTCTAACCTAACCTAACCTATCATTAATTGTTTTGTCACCCTTGTGGCTTTTTCTGACGGGGGGCGAACTGTGCCCCCGTGTCCCCTGCTCCTTTGCCTTTCCTATACATTTAATTGACTAATTGATGATTATATGAAACAAAATTATAAAAACTTCAAAAGACCGCAAAACCATATTCCACCCATTAGAAAATTCCCTATTGACCCCTAGGCAAGGAGCGAAAACGAAAAGGCGGAACTATTTGCAAAGCATTTAAGTGAAATATTTACATCCAACCAGTCGAGCATGGACGGTTTCGAAAAGGAAATTGATGAAGTAATCAATAGTGATCAGCAGCCGACTTGTACTTGTACTCGTGTTTTAATACCCCTCCTTATGCGACAGTCACATAAACTACTATTTTACACGAATAAAATATTACAAAATATCGCACAGTCCTAGAGGCCGGAACTCTTTTGCATTTACAGAGAGAGTTGCTGGTTATCATTTTAAACCTTTTCCAAAGCCAGAACTTTCAATATTAGGCTAGCATCTCACTATAAAATAAAATATCACAAAATATTGGATAGTCTTTGTGGCCGGAACTTTTCTGCATTTTATAGAGCGAGTTGCTGGTTATCATTTTAATCCTTTTTGAAACCAGAACTCTCAATATTAGGCTAGCATCTCACTATTATTTAGATTTTTTATAAACAAAAAGTTATTACAAAATATCGGATAGTCCTAGAGGCCGGAACTCTTTTGCATTTTACAGAGAGAGTTGCTGGTTATCATTTTAAACTTTTTCCGAAGCCAAAACTCTCAATATTAGGCTAGCATCTCACTATTAAAGAGTTTTTAATACCTAGTGATTTTAAGGGGATAAATCGACAAAAAATCGACAGAACTATTGTTGACACTTGTTTAGAACGTAGAACTTAACGGATTTTGACTCCTGTGTACTTAGATGTTTGGAATTCGATGAGATGCTATGATGTATTTGCGAAGTCAGCATCAAATTTTTTCAATACGCGATTTTAATGGTTTAATCGACGGAACGGAACTATTATTAAAACTTATCAAGAACTGTAAAACTATGCTGGATGCCATTATATATTGAGTTTATTTGAGAGATGCTAACATTTGAGATGCTAACTTCACAGACGTCAAGAAATACCTACTTACACGAAATATTAATAGATTGGTCTCTGAAGTTATTCCAAAAAGCACGAGATTTCAGAAAGAATGCAAATAGATCATATTCTATTCTATTCCTCTATAAAATATTATTAAGTTTTAAGTACCTATAGTAGATTGTTTTAAGGTCAATACCAATATTACTAATTGACAACCATTTCGATATGTGGCACACTTCTAAAACACCGAACACATGGGGGGTCAAAGGGGTGTCACGCACGGGTACTACAACAACATACAAATTTCTTGCGCACGGGTAACGAACGAAAAGAACATACCTATTTGAAAATCGAACTGCTAAACTAGGTACTGTTTATCCCGGAAAAATATCACATTCCCTTAGAATAACGTCGCGCAGTCCACGCGGGCGAAGCCGCGGGTGGAAAGCTAGTATGCAATAAGTAACAGTAAATTCGTCGTTCATCTTTACTTTCTGCTCCGTGTGCAAGCACTCCGGAGAACAGCTCGAGAACAACTGAGTTCAGCAAAAGTCAGGCGCATGGTTCATCGTATGTTCACAGACACGGTTTTTCGATTACCTTTTTAAATTACCGTGACAATGTTCGTTATGTTATGATAAATTACAGTGCAGTAAGCCTTGCCTGCTGCATGTGCTGGAGCGCAGCTATCACGGTTCAATTTCGGTTCAATTTTGTTTTCAATTAAATTGCTGCAATGTCAATGAAACGTGTCAACAATAGGATTGAAAGTTAAGATCTATGAAATGCTTTCAATGCAATGCTTTTCAATGAAATTGCTGTCAATTTGATTGAATCGTGTAATAAGTATGGGCTTAGGTACGTACACAGTGTTAAAATGTATTATTTAGTTGTGGTTTTGTTTTGTGTGTGTAATGTTGTGTATTCGTTGTGTCAAAATAAAGAAAAAAAATCTTTCGATTAAATGAAATAAGCAAATAAAAAGTGTACCTACTTAGATTAAAATAGTAACATTTATTGTTCAAGGCATTAGGCATAGGGTTTTTGATAAGTTACATATCGATTTTCATTTGCTACATATTTACTTACTGTGTTAAAGCATTATAAGTACATGCATTTCATATAATTTCCATTAACCCTTTAGTTCGCAGAAAAAAAAATCTCAAAATTCGTCACTTTTTCTATTTAGGCGCTTTATTTATGGATTAAACCTATCTAGAAAAATAAAAAAAAATATATATTATGTGCCATTTTCGAGAAAATATATGTCGTTGAGGAACGACATTGCGCATCCCTCAAAGATGTAGGTTGAATAATGTATGTCGTTCACCACCAACACTGCGCCTTTCTCTAGGAAGGAAATTAGGAACATAAATTACTGTTTCGTTAATCTTTTATTATCATAACTTAACAAAATCAAAGAATACTCATTCATTATCCATGACAATATAAAAAACACTACCCTTTCCGGTACTGTTCACTTTCTATATGTTGATGCCCTAGCATAAGCCGCTCTAGCAGAGACTATCGAAGATGCTAGACTGATGCTGTCTGAGGACTATGAATGACTATGAGGACAACGCACTTCGACCTAATCCATCAAAGACTGAATCAAGTTTTGATATTTTATATAAGAAAGCGTGAAACATCTCGTTTTGTGATGTGTTGCCTATAATGTCAAACATAAAACTACTATAAGTAATCTCGGGGCCCATAGTAATAATCCCAGAATATGACTCTATCGTACCAAACCCACTGCCAAAACTCAAAGTAAGAAGTTAGCTTGAAGGACAACCTGCTTTTTCGACTCACTTCAGCATCATGGGGCAATTTTTCACAGGTCCTCCCAATAACAGGGTTCTCACTATGATTTCGTCGGGTGAATATGCGCGTCCAGTTTGGCACCGCTTCACGCATACAAAGAAGGTAAATCTAACACTGAATAAGACCTGTCGCATCATAGGAATGTGCCTAAAACCCATAAAAATGAATGCTGTAAGCGCTTTCAGACAAACCTCCTTCTGCAGTTCGCTGAGAGATAGCCTGTACCGTAGGGAAACTCAAACAGGAGAATAATAACAAGCGTTCTCTCTACGGTCAAAATTGCTATCGATAAACAAACATTATTAAACATTTTCTCAAGCTTAATCGATTATCATGCAAAATGAGCTATAAAACATTCAGGAAACCAAAAAAAACTTAGTTATATACTATTAAAACGATTTCGCTAGCTAACGGGCAGTGTCGTTAGAGAACAACTAACAAAGCATTTTGTAAGTTCCTGTATACTTCGCAGTGTTGTTCGTGAACAACATACCTGTTCTCAACATCATAAGTCGTGATTATAAATGTAAGTAACACATATTAACACATAAAAAAATTCAGTAAGGACACTATTTTAGAAAAACAGTGTACATTCCGCATTTTGAGAAATAAAAACCATTAAAATTAAAATAATTTACCTTTGAACAGAATTTCTAGACGCCATCATGACTAAGAATGACAATAAAAGTCACTTTGAGCGCATTAAGTGACAATAAGATTTTTTTACATGTTTCCCTTCGTTTCAACCATAATGTAAACACGAATAATAATTTTTAAAAAATACGACGCTTAAGCCATATTTTTTTGTTTGACATGTTGTTGAGGGACAACACTGCGAATTAAAGGGTTAAGGGGCATTTCCTTAGCGACGAGACAGCGAGAGTGCTCGGTTTATCATTAATAGAATGACTTGTTATCATCCGCCTACGGATGAGTCGCATGCGCAGGAAACACTGCCAGTCAGTCTAGTAAGGACAGAGCTGTGCGCTAGTCGCATTGTAACAAACGAGAAATAATAAAAAACTTGATAAAATAATGACTTTAATCATGGATAAGCTAGTGTTACAAAACGAGGATGCGCTGACAGCGAAAATTATAACAATGGTGTGTTTATTTGCCGTGTCCATGGGTGTTGGTTTGGTACCTCTGCTCATATCCCTCAAATTCGACTGGTTCACGAAGAAAACCGATGGTGATATACGCACGAACAATCGTCTGGTGATGGGACTCCTCGCGTTTGGAGGAGGTGTCTTGTTCTCCACTACCTTCATGCATTTGCTTCACGAGGTGGATGAAAATATTGACATACTGCAAGGTGAGCGGTACCTAGATATTAAGATGAATGGTGCTTTGTTTTAAGTATAGCAGTCAGATAAAATTAATGTAGTATTAAGTAGATCAACTAGGTCTTGTCTTGTGAGGTAAAGGTTAATGAGAGACTTCTTGTTTGTTTGATAAGTTGGATAGGTAATCTTAAAAATCTACTGTCAGACTGATTTTAAAATTCTTTCCCCATAAGAAAGCTACATTCGTCCTGAGATTCTGAGTGACATAGGCTTTATTTGATCCCGATATCCTTACGGGAACGGTTACCAGGTTACCACACACACGGAGCCCCTATTTATTTAGAACTACTTAGGTACCTACCTACGTAATAAAAACAAAGGAAATTCATTGTCAATGAAACTTTTGATTCCAATTTCTCCGCCAAATCCCTGAATCGAATCAATTTAATAGAAAAAAAATGTGTGAACAAATGTATTATTTATAACCAATAACCATTCATGTGGTATACCTAAATGCGAAACACCATATTTATTATGGGTTAAAGTAGCAAATTACCGGTTTGTATGGAGATTTTAGTATTTTTTTTCCCATACTAAAGTTTTTTAATTTATTTAACGACTAATAATATTATCTAACCTTGCAAAATTTACACTCGTAGGGTAATGCCCCACTGTACTGCCCTTATTGTCGGTATCCATCGTATTATTGCATGCATTTAAATGTGAAGTAGTATTATTACATATACAAAATTGGCCCTTTGAACTTTTGAACTTAACTCTATCTTGGGAGTAATTAATAGCATAGGGCACCTATGCTATTATTGTCGGCAGACAATAAGTGCAGTTTACCCTATTTATGGACATTTTAACTACTAAAATGATAGGTACATTCGTTAAGAGAAAAAAAAAAAAGTTAAGTTAAATAAGTATATGTTCAAAAGAAAAAAACGGCAATTTCATACTTTACCTCTAACAGGTATTTAACGTTAATTAATTAATGTGATGTAAACATCTGTTACTTTGATAGATAGGTGTTACTTACAAACTGGAAGTCATTCAGTTACCCTCTGCCTGCAGCCGAAGGACAGATAAGCATAATCCCGGAATAGCAAAATCCCAGATTAGCAGAAGGACAGATTTGCATAAAGGCAGAAGTACCTACAGACCCACACAGAAAACTAAAATAACAAATAGTTACAATTCGTAAATATTTATTTGAAAGTAATATGCTTCTACATAGTTAGATGTTGTAAACGTTAAAGCATGATAAAGTTATAATGGTTTTAATGTTTTCAATTTCCTACAATATGTATATCTACAGTAGGTATGCTTTTCACAGTACCTACCTATGGGAACTGAAACAGTTTTTCTTTCATTGTTATCGTATCTGGAATAGATATAGTTAAGTACCACATTTTTATAAGTAGGTGTAAGTATAACTATAAGCACCTACGTTATTTAATAATCTTAGGACTAAGTGTAGGTAAGTTAGTACATAATATAACGCATACTTTCTCGTTTGAGTTAAATTTTGACAAATATATTGTACCTACTTTATTGTGAAGAATAGAATTCTTAACACAAACGCGATAGTAACGTTTGCTCATTAACAAACTTACACTCGGGGTACAGTTCAGTAATGGTCTAGTGGGACTTAACGACTACACAGACCAACTAACCGACGACGGTTAGCATAACTGACTGTTGCTCAATTCAGGCCTAAGAAGGATGACAAAAAAAAATTCTAAAGCTAGGACCTCGTAAAAATTTACGAACGCCAATCACATGCGATAACCAGCCAACTATAACCAACGGTTAACGTAAGACGTAACGACTGTTGGTGAACATTAAAAACCTCGTTTGTTATCCAAATCCTCCTAAAAAAATCATAAACATTTTTTTGCCATTTGAAAGGGGTTTTTCGCCACTTTAGATGACAAAGTAGATTTTTATGTTTGGCCCATTCAGCCATTTGTCATTAGCCTGCAAATCTTAATTTCACAATTAATTTAAAACATGTCTTTGATATAGATACCTACACAAAACCCAAAATTAATAACTGTATGTAACAATGATATGCAATAATAATATGTCGAGCTAATTCAATAATAATGTCAATAGAAGAAATAAATTTAAAATATGAAGTCCAAATTGATAGTAGAAAAGGCTCGACCGATTTTTTTTGTGTGTATTTTATAGGTCTGAGAATAGTTATTTTGGCTATTTTTTATCCCGATATTCCACGGGAACGAAACGCCGCCCGCGCGCCGGGGCAGCTAGTTAGACGATATTATGGTAAATTGCAAATGCCACTTCGGTATCGGCGTGCATCCTTCCTTGCATTGTAAGCTTGAAATCCTGAATTAATGTAAGCTTGAAATCCTGAATCGGTAGAGCAGCTCATACTTTTCATTTTTTGAGTTGCAAATTTTTGAGTTCGGTAAATTCTCTTGTACCTTTTTACATATTATTACGTGCCAAGTGTTTGTGTAACGTCATTGGCAGATAAAATAGATTAACTTTGTCGCAGAATAAATAGCAGTACCTACCTACCCACATCGTTGGTATTTGCACTCACTTTCAAACCGATTTAGTTATGTAAACACGTACCTATTCCTATAAAAACAGATAAATATTGACACACGTTATTGTAATTTTAAACTGCCGACAGGTAGCAATTTATCTAACCGCCAAATAGGCTTACAATGTTGTTTAAATATTGCACATTCACATACCTACATACAGCTAGTAAAACTAATGACCATTGGAACCATTTTAGGTTGAATGTGTTCAGTAATAATACACGGTAATTTTTTTATCATCCCAGATAATTTCAGGGATTATTCTACTCATGAAAGAAAACAAACAACTATTATAAAAAAAAAAAAATGTTTATTTCGGAAACGGAGTCCACAATAAAACTTACTTGCTATGTTAGTATTTATATTAGGTACCTACAGTAAAAATATTATATAAGATTGATGTGTCTTTGACGAGTTGGACGCGAGTCCAGTGTTGCATGATGGCACTGTCTTCGTCCAACCTCGCCTGGACCAGCTTCAGGAGGCTATTGGTGCTGCCGGGTGTAACAGGGACGCGATGCACTTTCTAATGATGGCCGAGAGGCTATCCACTCTAGCTGTCGCTAGCATCCCTGAGGCACTGCAGCGTCGGGGCAAAGTCCCCTGAATGCATTATTATATTGAGTGCGAAGGGCCCATACATTTTTTAATCAAGTATTTTTGCACAGCTGATTTGCTTTCGCGATTTCAGTTTTGGTCCCATAATAAAAGTTGTTTGTTTTCATGAGTAGAATAATCCCAGAAATTATCCGGGATGATAAAAAATTACCGTGTAGAGAGGTGAATGAAGAAGTTGTATAAATTGACGACCGATTTGGCGCAGGGGTAAACTACCCGCCTTCTGCGTCAGAGGTCTCGGGTTCGATTCCCGAACAAGACAAATATTTGTGTGCATGAACATGTCTATTTGTCTTGGTCTGGGTGTTTTCTATGTATATTAAGTATGTATTTACAAACAAAAAGTATTTAAGTATATATTTATCCGTTATCAAGTTCACGTAGACACAGTTTCTTAAGAAATTAACTGCGGGCTTATAGATAATTGGTATGATTGTAAGAAAAAAAAATAAAAGAAAAATATAAATATACAAATATTATACTTACTTCAATTTATTAATATTAGAACGGGAAAGAGACATAAAGACTTGATATTTCGTCTATGGATTAAATAAAAAATAAAAAACTGACCGATCGATGGACTGATTTTGATAATTCTCCCACCAAAGAAAATCGCTAGCTATTGATGAGTGACAGAGTGGCTATATTTTATCTCGATATTCCACGGAAACTGGTACCACGTGGGTAAAACCGTGTCGAGTAGCTAACTAGCTACAACTGTACATATACATACATATAACTGTCTCTAAGAACTTTATTATACTATAGGTAAAGTGGGTTGATAGTAGTTGTAGTCAGCAGTCAGCTACAATGGGATTAGCATGGATTTTAAACGTTATATATTCTATCAATAAAAAATCTACGTGACCACATTATGATGACCGATTACGCTTTCGTATGGGTTGGTTGACCGATTGACTGCGCGGGAATCAGGAATTCAGGAAGCGACAATATTTGTTTGATTTGAAACACATTTACCTACTATCAAAATATGTTTGAGTTGTATGACAGCTTAACTACACTCGCGAGCAAAAGTATGGAATCACTTAATTGGAATTGACTCCGCGCGATCTTGAGTACTTAATAACTAGTTAAGAATAATAAAAATGGTACCATTTTAAAGGTTAAACTGTTAACTTTAAATTGATACCAAATTCATTTAAATCACATCGGTATTTAAGGAGCTATCCCGGATTAAGTGAAGGAGTAAGGAAAAAGATATGTTTCAATTGTGATTGATACGTCGCGAGTTGCGGCCTATTGACCCCCTATAAAAGCACGTGTTATCGGATTTTCTTTATCAGTCGGCTTTCACACGTTGACCACATCTCCGCTATTTTGACCCTTGAACTTGGACGACAATGGATACTACACCTACAGAAGCAGCGCAAATCGTCGCCCTATTGCAAGAAGGGCTCAGCCAGCGGGCTGTAACACGTCGGCTCCACATAAGCCAGTCCTGTGTTTCGAAAGTTTATAAACACTTTCGGGAGACTGGTGGCTTTATCCCGAGACCAAGATCTGGACGGCGCCGGTGCACATCGGAGAGGGATGACCGTTTTATCGTGTCAACCTCTCTCCGAAATCGGCATTTGACTGGTGTCGACGTCCAACAGGAGCTCCGAAATATTCGTGGGGTAGCTGCCAGCGAGTGGACAGTTCGTCGAAGACTTAAGCAAGCTAATTTGACTCCAAAAAGGCCTGCCAGGCCCGAAACTGACGGCAGGTCACCGACAAGCTCGCCTTCAATTTGCTCGCTCCCATCTTGATTGGGAGGTTGAGCAATGGAGGCGAGTCCTGTTCTCCGACGAGTGCAGAATGTGTTTGCACGGCAGCGACCGAAGGAGTCGGGTCTACAGGCGGCCTGGGGAGCGATTTGCGCAGTGCTGTTTCGCTGAGACGGTGGCTTATGGGGGCGGTTCTTGTATGATGTGGGCCGGCATTTCCTTCGACGGTAAAACGGAGCTTCTTTTCGTTCCTGGCGGGGGACGAGGAGGCGGTCTAACTTCAGACCGCTACATTTCCGATATTCTGCTGGAACATGTCGTTCCCTATGCGGGATATATCGGTGATGACTTCCTCCTTATGCACGATAACGCTCGTTGTCACACTTCGCGTGCCACAACTGAATACCTCGAAGAAGTCGGTATCGCCACATTGGACTGGCCAGCGCTCAGCCCGGACTTGAATCCCATTGAGCACGTGTGGGATGAACTGAAGAGGAGGGTTCGTTCCAGAAATCCTGCTCCTTCAAGTGTGAATGAGCTGAAATCTGCTTTGATAGAGGATCCCGCAAGAATCGATACAGAGGCTGATTAGGTCAATGAAGATCCGTCTTCGAGCAGTTATTAGGGCGAGAGGAGGGAACACTAAATATTGAAACTTGATTTTAAGGACAAATAAAAATTTTATTAGTAAATTTTTGTTGTTTTCTTTATTTATAATTTTTTCATATTCCTTATGTTTTCCTTACTCCTTCACCTTATCCGGGATATCTCCTTAAATACTGATGTGATTTAAATGAATTTGGTATCAATTTAGAGTTAACAGTTTAACCTTTAAAATGGTACCATTTTTATTATTCTTAACTAGTTATTAAGTACTCAAGATCGCGCAGAGTCAATTCCAAGTAAGTGATTCCATACTTTTGCTCGCGAGTGTATTATAAGCAGTCGGCACAGTGCAGTGGTTAGCGCGTTCGGCCTGCGATCGTTGAAGTTAAGCCTGGTCTCCAGCGAAAGTTTTTTGAAAACATTCAACAAAAACACATACTTACACAAAACTTTATTTTTGAAAAATGTTTCTTGACATGCGCCGTATATACCTCTCTTGGCTTGTGTACACAAAACAATAGTTTCTCTAGCAAACAATTTTTTTTTATTTTTTTTTATTTTTTCTTTATTACCGGGAAATGTAACATGAAATATTACATGGAAAGCAAAAACATTGTTGATGCAAACAAAAATGTGTAGTGAAACAATGTTTTGTTGAATGTTGAGATGTTTTTGATTGTGTGGCAAAACACGCGCTGGAGACCCGGCTTTAAGCAACTTTCGCAACGGTCGGTCACGGGAGGGCTGACCATAAATGTATTATCTCGAGCTCCTCCGTGCTCCGGAAGGCACGTTAAGCCGTTGGTCCCGGCTGCGTTTGCAGTCGTTGATAAGTACCCACCAATCCGCATTGGGACCGCGTGGTGGTATTATTTTAGTACCTAATTTAAAAAATCTCGTGTAAGTCAATGTGTTTCTTTTACCCATGAAGCTCGACTTAATACTGAGGTAACTGGAGTTCTCACCCTGAATAAAAAAGTGCAGAACACCAGCAAATTTGACATTTAGTATGTAGTGGCTGTCAGTTGTCTCATATGACCATACGTATTTTTTAAAGTGTAGGTGAGACGGAAGACAGCCACTGTGTAATTTGTGGTCACAAAAAATTGTTCTTACTGCACTCTCCAGTTACCTCAGTATTAAGGGCACGATCTTCCAAATGATCGAAATCAACCTATTTTTGATTCAAAAGTAAACAATCAAACATTCTTTATTTTAAGCAGATAAAAATATATGTTGAAGTTTCATAAACGATCTTGATTATTTTGTGGCTAGAAACACGATATTCGTATCTTATCTCGACTATAAAAAATTTCAAAAACAAACAAAATTTTTATTATTTTTACATTTTTTTGGTTTTATACTTAGATTATTAATCTCTAATTCACGAATAATATATAGAAAAATAGGTAATGACATTTAGTAGATTATTCTCAGGCTACTTTTTTAAAAAGTGAACTTATACTCAAAATAACAACAAAAACATTGAAAAAATGAAAAAGTGAGGTTATTTTCATTACTCTTCACACATAAATTTTTTATTTTTATTTTTTATTTATTGAACAAGGCTTACCAACTTAATACATAAATAACAATTACAAAATACATCAGACTTATTAATTATATCGTATATGCATTTAAATTAAAGGTAAACACATCATTGTTTTATAAAAAGACGCTTTCTATATAGGTAATGTAATAAAAAAAAATTTATTAACGAAAGAAAGACTGCAAAAACTGAAATTAAATAAACATAAAAAAGATTTCTAATTTAAAATAATAAAAATTAAAAATGAAACTAAATGTTAAAAACTAAAAATTATCAATTTAAAAATATAAAAATAAAAAATTCGAAAATGTCAAAATTTTAAATTAATAATTACATTTAAAAACTATACTTACTTAATGCAATAAAAAAGAAAAATTATTTTTGGAAAAATCTGCAAAAACTGAAATTAAATAATAAAATAAAAAGTCAAATTAAAAATAATTAAAAATTAAAAGATGAATTAAATATTAAAAACTAAAAATTTACAATTCAAAAATAAAAAAAAAATCAAAAATGTCAAAATTTAAAATTAATATTCAAAATTCTCAAAATAAGATTAAAATTAAAAAAATATCTATGCAAAATATAAAAATAAAGGTTTAATAATTGAGAATAAGGAATTAAAATACTTATAAAATAAATTGGAATTTAAAATCAAAAATTGAAAAACATAAACTTGGATCTGGACATTTTTGGCGCCAGTTTTAATACTTTCAAGCGCAATCTTATTAAATTAAAATCAATTTAAATTAGTTTTAGGTAATTTAAGTACTCACATGTTTTAATTAGGTTGTTTTGGATACTTTAAGATTGAATTGTATAGTTTTAAGTAATTTTGGTCTTAAGTAGAATATATGTTTGAAAATGTTGTGTATACCTGTAATAAAGGTACATACACGTCCAAAATTTCTGCGTAAAATTAATGAGAAATGTTTATGTATGTATTTTGTTGGTGTACCATGAGAAATAAAGAAATAAAGAAATAAAAATACAAAGATTCATAATGTCTACTTTGAAAATTAAATATTAAAAATTGTAAAACTATAAAATTAAAAAATTTCCGTGCAACAATCCAAAATTGACTTATTAAAAGAAGCTTTTGATTCACAAAAAATATCGAGTTTACTATTTTGAAAAATCGAGTTATAATTTTTCAACATTGAAAACATAGGAGAAGAACTACCATAATTGTTTTTTCTGAGAGATAACGAAAATAGTTTATAATTGGACATAAAGAAAAAGACAAAGACAGAGTTTTTGGAAGATCCTGCCCTTAAGTCGAGCTTCATGCTTTTACCCATATTAGCCTGAACTGAAATAGGATTTTTCAATAAAAACAAATGGTTACCAAAGTTTCGACTTTGAACCCTTGCAGTGAAATTCCGAAAAGTTATGTGTAAAACATTAATTTCGAACTTTTAAATATTTACTCGATAAATCTGTGTGTTTTCCATTTGGAATCTCAGAATTAAAATGGCTGATTCATTTCGGAATTATGGTTTTTACATCAAAACAAATACCCAGGTATATTTTTTTTCTTACCACTAATAGTGCAAACCAAAAAGACGTAAGTACCTACTTAATCTAATATTTCGCGTCGGTTATTTCCCAATATTATGAGATTAAAATACTTTCAAAAGATAAAGATATGCACTTGCTGTCTTACTTGACTTTTATTTATATTTCCTTATCAGTAAGCACGGCGAGACTACTAGCTACTAGTAGGTACTGTAAATTATAATATTTAGTTATTTTAAAGCTATAATATATTATTACTAATAATATTTACTTATTTGACAATACATTTTTGAGTAAGTAATATTTTTATTTTTATACAACGAATGTAATATTGTATTACCTAATAGACCGGGCGGACACGACAGTTAGAGGTGTACAATTTTTTACAGTATGCAAATTTGCGAGAACGTTTTAGACGACGACATAATATGTAAGCACTATCAAAATTTGAATTTTTATCCCTGTGCTGTGCATCACACTTGAAATATAATTATAAATGTAACAAAAGCAAACGCAATATTTGTCACTTATACTAGAAACTTATCGATACAACAATTTGCATACTGAAAAAAAATGATTGTTTTAGAGCCGAATACTTAACAATTTCAAAAACTTATTCTCGAAATTTGCACTCGCCCGAAAGGTATGCAAACATCATCGGATCGATTGTTTTACTGTTTACATCAAATTAAAACGGTTTGCAAACTAAAAAAATTATTTCAAAACAGCGTTTTTTTGTTTCATTTTAAAATTAAATTTCAAGTTAGTTATCAAATTTTGATAGTGCTTACAAATGTCGTCGTCTAAGACGTTCTCGCAAATTTGTATACTTACTGTAAAAAATTGTACACCTCCAACTGTCGTGTCCGCCCGGTCTCTAAGTATTAGTTCAATAATACAACCTAACACTTACAAATCTATTAGTAGCATATAGTCTAAACAAATATACTGAGTAGAATTTTCAATAATAATTACCTACAGCTTCATAACAGCTCTAAGAAATGAACTAGGTACTTAAACCATGTTTTTGCTTATTGAACAACGCAGCACTTGACTACGAAAGTGACATAAATATGTCAAAGACATGTTTGACGACCGATTTGGCGCAGGGGTAGGCTACCCACCTTCTGCACCAGTGGTCTCGGATTCGATTCCCGAACAAGACAAATATTTGTGTGCATGAACATGTCTATTTGTCTTGGTCTGGGTGTTTACTATGTATATTACGTATGTATTTACAAACAAAAAGTATTTAAGTATATATTTATCCGTTATCAAGTTTTCCATGATACAGTTTCTTAATGAAATTAAAATGGGCTTAGATAATTGGTGTGAATGTATAAAAAAAAATAAAAAAAAATAAAAAATAAAAAAATAAAAAAAAAGACATGCAAAAAGGTTGTTAAATAACAACCTTTTTTAGGGAAGGGAAATTATATAGACTGTGCTTTTTGCAAGTCTTTGACTAGATCCGGCTTTGTCACATTGTATATTAGAGCCCATTACCTCACCGAATAATTAATGTCAGGCGCGGATACAGAATTTGCTTGAGAGGGGGGGGGGCAAATTTGGTCCAGGGGCCATCTATACTTATTTCATGTGGCCAAAATAAATGATGAATCCAAAAATTTTGTAAGTAGGTGAAATTGTGTCTCAGGAGGGGGGGGGGGGTCGCCCCCATTTCCCCCCCTTGTATCCGCGCCTGATTGTTGTTAAAATTGCACATTGAGATTGAGACATATTGATGAAATTACTTCGTTATAATCTTTCTCCTGAGTAAAAGACATCAACGAGTTACTTTTACAGGAAACTCTGATCAGCCCCCTGATTCATATACCGTCGGAAAAGCTCCCGACAGCGGAATAGGTATATGCACTGTCTCTGTCACTCACTATAGAACAGACAAGGAGAAAGCACAGAATTCGAATCCGATTCCGTTTCCGACGGTTTGTGAATCATGGGTCGAGATTTATAGAATACAAATTCTAATTTACTTATAAGTATATTATTTTATGACAGTTGAGCTTTGTAACTTTTTAAGGCACATAATATGATCGGCGAGAATTAAATTGAAATAACACTTTAGTACTAAACAGTTACACAATGTCTATTGTGTTTAGCGTTCATAAAACAACGTATATTCGCTTTTGGTATTTATTACATTATATTATTACAAGTGACATTTACGGCAGGCAGTTTAGAAAACTTTTTCGCGATTATTTATTTTCATCTGTCTAATATTGGTGATACGAAGTATATTATTTAAATTTATATGGCAAAACAACGTTTGCCGGGTCAGCTTATCTCTCATGCAACGTTTATAGCCGCTACACACGCTGCGCTCCTATCCGGCCGCCCCGATTTGGTGCGGGCGAACATCACTGCAGATCTGCCCCCTGATTCACGAACCGTCGGAAACGCTCCCGACAGCGGAATGTGTGCTCTGTCTCTGTCACTCATTATACAATAGACAAAGACAAAGCACAGAATTCGAATTCGATTCCGTTTCCGAAGGTTCGTGAATCAGGGGGCTGATCCGCGCCTATACACACGTTCAAACCAAATCTGCCGCACCAAATGGTCGGCGCTACACACGTTCCGATTTGGTCTGGTGGCCAAGTAATCCTATAAGGTTTGATTATAAGTCTGCCTCTACTAATAACGTTCTTGTAAAGGATTTGTTGTAGACTCTTTTACTTATAATATTATTTGACAAGTCGTAATATACTCAAGGGCAACCGTTTTTATAATAGGTCTTTACATATGAAATTGCCGTTTTTTTCTTTTGTACATATAACTTAACAACTTTTATAATATTAGAAATATATAATTTCTTTAATATTGCGTTACATTAAGACCGTATCGAGCAACTTTTGATAATTTAATAACCACGATATTTGATTATTTACATAGAAAAAACTTATTCCGAAAGTTACGACTATTTTTGTTTCCAGAATTTCGTACTTTATTAGTTGTAACTTAGTGAAAAAAAAATTTTTTTCTCTTAACGAATGTGTCATTTAGTAGTTAAAATGTCCATAAATACGTGTGTAAAATTTTGTAAATTTACATAATATTAGTCGTTAAATAATAACAAAAACGTTAGTATGGAAAAAAAATAATTACAGAAATCTCCATACAAAACGGCAATTTCATAGGTAAAGACCTATTATATCTATCTTATAGCTTGCTACAAGACTAAAGTTTAAAGCATTTATAGGATACTTTTACTAGTAATAGCATTTCACAAGCATAGATATTCTTAAGAGCTTTTGCTTTTATATCTCAGTCTTGTAGTTAGCTGCAAGAGTATCTTATAGGACACTTTAAAGAATAAGTCTCGTATAATTGTTTTTGATAAGACTATATAGTCCTGAATAATATTTTGATCTAATAGTAGCATGTTGTAAGTAGAACAAGATTTATAACACACTTCTCTGAGATTACTATAAGTTTGAACTGCTATAGTTTTGTTTGAGACTTTTTTAAATCTTATTATACTCAATAAGAACGTTATGAGATCAAAAAAGCTTACGAGCCACTAGATCACTGCCGCACAATTTATAAACGCAGTAAGTACCGCTTACTGCGTTTATGAGTTGAATATATATTCGAGATCGCAAAATTGAGCTTAATATAAATCAAAGACCCGTTTCTTTTTACCTCTTATACAAGTCGAGATAGCATAAAGCATAAACGCAGTACAGAGCAAATTTTAACTTGTTGTACATAATTTAAAAGCAGTAAGACTTCTCAAGGATTTAATAATATGTAAATATTATATGTCAATAAAGCTACAACATAACATAAATGCATTAAATGACAATTAAAGCATTATTGTTGTGTCATATTAATAGGTAATAAAATCGTACACATAGTAAAAACGCAGTAACTACGATTTTACTGCGTAAATAGTAAGGCTACCTATAATATCCTATAAGA
The DNA here is from genome assembly GCA_949710035.1 of Crambus lathoniellus. Taxonomy (NCBI): domain Eukaryota; kingdom Metazoa; phylum Arthropoda; class Insecta; order Lepidoptera; family Crambidae; genus Crambus; species Crambus lathoniellus. Next base: position 13,288,059 of record OX453315.1, read on the forward strand.
ATGTTACAAATCATGAACGCAGTAAATGTAAGTTACGGCGTTAATGTTAAGTACCGCATATCCATTACACCATTTTTTTTAAAGATTTGACCTGTCCTAAAATTATCGACTGTGTTAACATTAAGGTTAAATAATTATTGTTGATTGTTGATTCCAAATAAATACGTTATTAATACAATACAAATGAAACGGTTCCAAAACTTTTAAGGCAGTCAAGTATTTTTTTACGTTTAAAACAACTCGAGTGGAAGGGTGAGAGGGGCGGTGGCTATCAGGATCGGTGGCACACGAGCAGACGCCCGTGTAAAGTAAATTACTATTAGTATTTACTTTCGCAACAATACAGAAGCCAACAAATAAACAAGAAATCAAGAGGGAAGTTACAAAAGAACAAAGGTTATTAACAAAAATATTATATAAGAACATATAAAAAAATACAAACCTTCTATGTCGCATTATAGACAAGAACATGCGCCAAATCTATACTTAATATTATAAAGCTGAAGAATTTGTTTGTTTGGTTGAACGCGCTAATCTCAGGAACTACTGGTTCGAATTCAAATATTCTTTTAGTGTTGGATAGTCTATTTATTGAGGAAGGATTTGGGTTTTCTAACATCACGCTGCAACCAATAGAAGCGAAGCATCATTGGGTTGCAAAAACTAGAAAAGATATATATTCCTATTTGAGAGCTGTCGTTGCGTGCGCTGCGTAAACGGTTTACGTTACGCAAAAAGAATGTATTATGAAATTGTTCCTCTTTAAAAGTGCAAACACCATATGTCTATTTTTTAAGATTGACTCACTATAACCTTTTTTATGGTAATCAAATTTGTTCGAAAATAAAGCATTATCTGCGAAAGAGTTTGTTGATTTATCAACAACAACATGATATTAATCCTTATTCAAAAAAATACATTATTAATCACAAGTATTTAATTGTGAACAAAATTGTCTTTGACATCACTTGATTTTAATCGAAATCTTAGGAGATTTCATTTATTTATTCGCCTTTATACTTACCAAATGATATTACTATTAAATTGATGTACGACGACTATCGTTCCTAATATCCTGATTTGAACGTAATACAGGAAAGTGGTGTGCAAGGACTTAAATACCTCTTTTGCATACTTAGGAAACGGAAAAGAATGTGTAGCTATTTTGATGATGCGCAGAAAGCTAAATCCAGCTAGTGATACTATCTATCATTCAGTTGACCTCCAAAAAGTCATAATGTTACCCATAATGTACCAATACAAAGCCGCAATATTTTGCCTGACAATCATAGCTTTCAATGAAAGCTTTGTACCACTGGGCCCGGACTCAAAATATTTAACTGCTGCTGTGATTTGGGCCGAACCAATTACGACCTTCTTTCTCGTGAATCGAGATGTAACAAACATAATACTGTGGCGTATCTCAAAATAAAAATTGTTCTTTATTTACGTACCTTGTGTACATAATATATAGTGATGAAATGGCTACACAAACAATAACAGTTGAATATTTTAAGCCAGTGCATACTTTTATGTCAGCTGGCAGTTTGCACCATCAAGTGGAACTGTCACTGCAACGGAAAAAGAAAGTCTATGACTTTAGAGACTTTGCGGATGCCATCAGAAAATCTATTTCGGAAATAAATCGAGACTATTATAAAGCTGAAGAGTTTGTTTGTTTGTTTGAACCCGCTAATCTCAGAAACTACTGGACCAAATTGAAAAATTCACTTTGTGTTGGATAGTCCATTTATCGAGGAAGGATAAAGGCTATATTTTATCCCGATATTCCCGAAGGAATGGGTACCACGTGAGTAAAACCGCGAGGAACCGCTAGTGTTGTTATTCAGATGCAGTTAACAGACTTTTATAATTTCGCAGACAAATCATCACAAGCGAAGCTTAAAATGAACCCCGACTATATTTGAAAGACATTATGTCTGTAGAAGTACATAGTGGACACATAGTGATGAAAATATGCATCTGATTTTTAATAAACGTTCTGTGAAAATTTATTATTAAAAAAATATCTTTTTTCCCATTCTCTATTTGGCAAAGTCCCAAATTTAACTCACAATAAATGCAGTATAATAGCCATTTACTACATAGCTTCAATTTAGATTCAGATTTTTCTTATATGTCTCCTACTTATAAATGCAGTATAACAAATAGATACAGTGCATACATCATGGTGTAATATTGAAAACTCGTCTTCATCTCTTAACATATATGCAGTAAGTAACACTTATACGGCGTTTATGCATCATTTGAATCACGCAAAAACTTCGTTAGATCATAACATGAACAGTTTTTTTTTATTTTAAATACAAAATATGAAGTTTTAAACAAAAAAACGTATAGTTAGTTATTGGCCGTGCTTTGCTCTTTTAGTACATATATCATCTTTGTAAATCGGATAGATAGGTAACGAGAGACGCCTTAAAACTTTTTTTCAACTTTAACCGCTATTTTCTCAAAACAGTGTTGATGTTCCTTACTGCGTTAATAAATTGCGCGGCAGATCAAGCACTTAACTAGTAAACATCTGCCATTTTGTTGATTTCTCCATCCTCTTGAGGAAATAAGTTTGTAAATTTGTCTTCTTCTTCTTCTCTCCTCGCCTTGTCCCTATTCGGGGTCGGCCCCCCTGATATGTTTACGCCACTCTTGGCGGTTTTGAGTCATTTCTGGGCTAAGGCCCAACGTCTGCATGTCCGCAGCGACGGTTCGGATCCAGGTTGCTGGTGGACGGCCTCTACCTCTCTTGCCCTCCGGTATTGTCATAACCGCTCGTGTCATGTGATTCTCATTACGTCGCATCACATGACCGTACCACCGAAGTCGGTTTTCTTTAAGTTTACGCTCGATGTTAGCGACTTTGAAAGAGCCCCTGATGTACTCGTTCCTAATTTTATCTAGTCGTGTGACACCTCCCGACCAACGAAGCATCTTCATTTCGGTAACATGTAGCTTTTGCACATCATCTTTTCTCAGGGGCCAGCATTCCGAGCCATACAGCATCGCAGGTCTTAACGCGGCTTTATACACTTTGCCTTTAGTTTTTACAGGCATTTTCGGATCGCAAAGTATGCCCGACAGTTCTCTCCACTTTAACCACCCTGCCCTTATTCGGTTCTCAACATCTGTTTGAGCGTTAGCCTTTGTATCCAACATAGAGCCGAGGTATTTGAAGTCATTAACTCTATTTATAGAAGTGCCGTTAATAGAAACTGTGCCACCGTGTACACCGCCAGAAAAATTGCAGCACATGTACTCGGTTTTTTGTTTGCTAACTTTTAGACCTCTTCTCTCCAAAGCGTCACACCAAAGTGATAAATCCCTTTGAGCTTCATGTAGTGACTCCGCTATTAGAACTATTTCATCCGCGTAAAGTAATGACCAAGGTGCTGGTTTCTGCAGGTGTTCCGTGACATAATTTATAACGATATTAAATAATAGTGGACTAAGGGCTGATCCCTGATGAACCCCGACTCCTACTTCAAACGGTTCACTAATGCCAGCAGGAGTGGTTATCTGGGTTTTTATATTTGTGTACATGTCTTGAATAAGAGAAATGTATTGCTCGGGTACTTTTTGGGCCCTTAAAGCTTGCCATATTAAGTGACGCGGCACCCTATCGAATGCTTTCTCGAGGTCGATAAAGATAATGTGAAGGTCCTTACGCTGTGACTTGTACTTTTCCATCAATATGCGGATAGTATGTAGAGCGTCGGTAGTGCTAATTCCCCCTCTAAAGCCGCACTGATTTGGTGTAATCTCAGTTATTTCCGTGAGTCTTCTTGCAAGTACCATCTCCCAGATTTTGAGTGCGTGGGAAGTTAGTTTTATTGCTCTGTAGTTACCGCATTCAGAAACATCGCCTTTATTTTTGTAAAAAGGTGTCAGGTTACTAATCCTCCACATGTCAGGCATTTGGCCTCCTTTAAGTATTTTGTTACATAGCTCTGTCATCCATGCCACTCCACTGGGACCAAGTTTTTTCCAGTACTCAACTGGTAGTTCATCTGGGCCGGTTGCTTTGCCATTTTTCATCCCTGACAGCGCTAGTCTGACTTCACCAATTGATACTTCTTCTACTGGGCCTGAGACACATGGTAGAGGATTCATTGGCTCTTGAGGGAACTCTTCGTTAAACAGTTGTTTATAGTAATCATGCCATCTCCTTACAATATCCCGATCAGATGTTAGAAGTTCCCCAGATATGCTGTTTATAAATTTAATTTGTTTAAAATCTTGGGATTGTTTGTTTCGGTTTTTGGCGATCTTGAACAGTTCTTTAACATCCGTACAGTTCTCTATGCGTTCAATTAGACTAGCTTGGTCCTCACAGCGTGCCACAGCGACACTGCATTTTGCAATTTGTTTAGCTGCTTTATAAGTTTGCTTATCATCTTCAGATGCCGTTTGCTGCCACTGTTTAAACGCTTGCTTTTTATTTTCTAAGTTTTTACGCACTTCTTCGTTCCACCAGCTAGCCTCTTTGCCTGTGTTAAGCCTTCCTTTCGTTATACCTAAGTGTTTTGTAGCAGCGTCAATAGCGAACTTGTGGACCATGTTCCAAGTACTATTTATTTCATGATTGCCACATAGATCTTGCGTTTCGCATACGTGACGGTCAACTTCTTTTCTTAATGTTTCCCCTGAGGGTTTACACAAATTGTACCATTTTATACGAGGTCGAGGCTTTATCTTAGGTCTTGTGTTCCAAGCTGGCATCTTTAGGCATGCTACAAGTAAGCGGTGCTGCGAGGTTAGTGGTTCGCCCGGTATGACTTTACAATCTTTGAAATAACTACGCATATTCTTATCAGCCAGGATGTAGTCTATCTGAGTTGCGTGTTGACCGCTTTTATAAGAAACAAGATGTTCGTCTTTCTTCTGAAACATTGTGTTAATTATTGAAAGTTCGAAGTTCAAAGCTACGTCAAGAATCAACTTCCCTTGCTCGTTGAGGCAGCCATAACCAAAGTTTCCATGAACTGGGCTATATTCTGTGGGAGCTTTTCGGCCTACATGCCCGTTGAGATCTCCAGCAATAAGTTTTCTCTCTGTTGTAGGTATTTGTAGTAGAGCCTCTTGTAGATCATTCCAGAACTGGTCCTTTTCTTCATGCGAGCAGCCAACTTGGGGAGCATATACTGACTGTACATTCAGACACGGTTGATTGTCGAGTGCCAATTTAACATTAATTATTCTATCACTGATTCTATCGACTTTGATTAATCTTTGTTTCAGGTTATTATCTAGGACTATACCGACTCCATTCTTAGAGGTAGATGTACCATGGTATTAGTAGCTGATAGTTATACCCTAAGTCTCTGGATTTTGAGCCTTTCCATTTTAACTCTTGGATACAGCAGATATTAATTTTCCGTCTCTGTAAAATCTCAGCCAATTCTTGGCTGCGTCCAGTAAGGGAACCGAGGTTCCAGGTTGCTATACGCATGGATGTTGCATTGTGTCTACATTCGTCGCTTACAGGGGACGCCCTAGCATTTTGAACTCGGGATATGCATTGACCGTCGCTTCCGGGGAACGCCCTAGTATCTGTACTTATTCTCATTTGTAAATTTGTATATAAATAATTTATAAATTTAAATTATTGGAAACGATTCAAAAGGAGCGGTGGTTACAAAAGAAAAGTGACAAAAACGTATGATGAGTCAGTGAATAGGTGGCCATTTGGAGACCCATTTCCGACAAGATCAGAAAGCAAACAAAGCTCTTCCAGTGCGAATTCAGGTGAACTGACAGAGGGTTCTGCATATTATTCTTTAAGCAATATTTTTTTTTCCTCATCTCACCACTCAGAAGGTGTTCATCAGGAAGTTCATCATTGGAAAGAAGAACACCATTTCAAATGAAAGAATGAATTCTAATGAGTCCTAAAAAAGTGAATAAAAACATTAGTGTAAATAGATTTCAGGGAACCCTAATTTGTTTCAAAATGGAGAAGAGTTATCTGGACTAAAACTACTACAAGCACTAATTTACCTATAATGGTTCTACAAAGTACTTAATGCAGAGCAATTTTAAAACATGGCGAATATACATAAGAATTTGATTAAATAAAATTTTTACAACATTGTACTTTGTGCTTATTTTCGAGGGGCATTGGTGAAACTAACCAAATTACTGTACATATTTACAGTAAAAATGAGTTCCCCATCCTCCCATCCACATACTTAATTACAAATACTTACTACAATGTATTATTATTTCTATAATAAAAGCAAGTGTATTTACGTATACAATTTAACTTTAATCACAAAATAACTAGGAACAATATTAACTTATAATATTTACTTCGAAATACATTAGCTAATTACATTATAAACAATATTGCTTGAGTAAGATACTTGTGTTATATAATAATAAGAGCGTTTGTGCTTGTAATTGTTTAGTCTTAGATTATTATAGAAGCAATTGCTTTTCGCAAACGCTTCCTCAAGTATGTTTTAGGGCTTAGTGACATTCTTTAAGCTGGTTATAAGATAATTACAGAAATAATAGCTCCTATAACTGCGCCCAAATCCAGGTTTGTAGCATACTGCAAGTTTCTTATAAGAGAGGTTAGAAGTAGTCTTGAAGATAGCTATAAGAACTGATTTTGCTAGTTGGGCTACCACAAGCTCTAATAGCAGTTATTTTTAAGTTGAGAGAGTGAGACGCCGCTTTACACGCCGTATAGCGGCGTCTCACTCTCTCAACTTAAAAATAACTGCTATTAGAGCTTGTGGTAAGCCACCTGGCCGCACCTAGCTGTTGTTGCAGTGTTGCCAGCCACTGCTAATCTCCCCATATGAATATTATTTATAAATACTGAAAACATTGATTTGCTTGCAATAGATAGATAAAAAGAAAAATATTTTCGGTTTTTAATGTATTATTAGTTTAGTAAAGGAGCAGGGTGCTTCCACCCAGCACTCATTACATACGTTGGAAAGGGTAGAACTAAATCCTACTAGACAACCCTAGTGCCCTAAAGCCCTAGCGCCCTAACAGCCCTACAGCCCTAGCCCTAACCATAGGTTAATAAATACACATATAAATAAATAAGGATGCTTGTACCGGGCGACCTAAGGTAACAAGCGGAAAGGTGGAAGGAATAAGGTATAAGGATGGATTTTCTCACTGCCAGTCCAGCAGGCTCACAGGACTGATCAGTTATCTGACGGCTAAAGGTGTCTTGGCCGCAGTGAGAGGATTTGTAGATGATGGGTCGATCTGCCAACCGACAAAGTAACAACGTCTGAAGTCTAGTTACTAAGTGTCTCTTTAATTTTTAAATTACATGCTATTTTATACAAATTTATTTACATATGTGTATACTAATTTATTAACAAACAGTGTGGGTACTTAATAAGATTAAGATGCTGCGTAAGTTTTGAAAATGCAGCAACATTATTCTGGGTCAGTTCCGTATTCCGCGATGTGCTGTGAGTTGCATGTTTACGGCACGTGAACAATTTTAAAGAATTCAATTTCATTATTTTTTAATTTTCTGTTATTTTCACTAAAATACTAGAACATACTAAATATTTACTAAAAAGGCCTAATCAGACGACGGACTGTCCTCCGGGTACTTTTTTGTCCATCGATATAGATCTCTTATAAATTGTATCGAATAACGCACACGAGGAACTAAAAGTACCGCGGACAAAAAGTCCGCGAAATTACCGCGGACACCTCAAGTCTTACTACAAACCAAATAAAATATAATATTTATTACTCCTAGGCCAGGCTAGAAATAGGCCTATAATTGTTTTTGTCGGAAATCCTTCCGACAAAAACAATTATAGGCCTATTTCGTTGGCAACTATTGTGGCAAAGGTATGAGGCGGACACCGAGAGACTGGACTGGACAAAAGTTCGCGGTAGTCCGCGAAAAAAATAGAACGAACGTAACGGGCGCAACAAATGCACACAGCGAACTTTAGTCGCATTGAGCGCTCGATAGTGAAGTACCTACATTATTTTTCATGTCTCATATTCTGAAAGTAGTAAGTTTTCAACATATTTTTTCTAAACAATCATTTGATCATAAGTTAAATCGTTTCTGTCTATTAATAATAACTAAAAAAGTATTTGGTATTATGAGTTTTCACGTCTGCGTGGACCCTGGAAGTCTGGTCCTGGTACGTCAAAATACTGATCGTAACGCACGACAGGACAAGGTAGGTACGTATTATACGAACAGTATTTGTTCGTAAAGCACTGGCAGTAAGTCAAGGTTTTGGGCCAACGCAACGCACTGAATGTGTTAATATGTAGATTTGGAATAAAGTGGCTGTGACATACGGACGGACGGACAAACAGACAGACATACTGACAGACATGAAGAATCTATAAGGGTTCCGTTTTTTGCCATTTGGCTACGGAACCCTAAAAAGGCAACTCCTTTCTTACTGCTCAGACATGTTTGCTTCAGTTTTAAATTGTTCTCACAAAAGCTGACATACTATTTGATTAGATTTTTTTTTTAATATTTCATTACTATTGTTTTGCTCACCCATTATGGGTAAAATATAACGGACGCAATATTGTACCTCTTACGACCTTTTATGTACTTACTCATATTTATGCAAATAAATTAATTGAATTGAATTGAAAAAGTATTACTAATAAAAACAATATAAAGTGCTGTTGTGCATTACGGGGCGTTGCGATGTCTTCATACGATCGAGAGTGAAATACCAAAGGAATCCTCAAATCAAAACTAATCGGTCGATGGCGAATTGCGATACAAGTAAATCAATGAAAAAATAATCAAACAATATTTAGATTATGAGCTTAATCCGAAAATGACCGTGCTAAACAATTCAAATTGTAATAAATCGTTTTAGACAGCTACCTATATACTAATATTAACATTTTTGCATCGACTATCAGTAATAATTGTATTAATCAGCGATTGATTTGTTTTATTTGTAGGTGCCGAAATCGTGACACTGAGACGTCATTTGTTTGCTTTTCAAACCGTGTCGAACTGCCAATAAAACGTGTTATCTTCAGTCATGTGAAATTACTTAAAGGAACTGATTATAATCTGACATTTCGTTAAGGCTAGGATTCCCTAAAATAGGGTATTTTAAATTATGGTTAACTCGCAAATCACAAGTACCTACCTATTTAAAATTTGGAAAAAATATATGTTATTTTACAGTTATTTATCTAGTTATATTTTCGGTAAGTGATACTTTACTGTATCAAATAAAATTCCAAACATCCGTCTAATCGTAATCCAAATATTCTATTACTTGCAGTATAGGTACCTACTTGGTTTTAGTTAAAGAAAAATATACGAAAATAATTGTCTTTGAATAGGCAAATATAAGGCCATCATAAGTTTAAAATTTTTATTAAGTATTTAATTTTAAATTGAATTTCAAGTGGTTTTCGATTCGCGGGGCGCTCGCGAGTTCACAGTTCAATGCCGGCTGCCGCTGCGTCCGCGCGAATTGTATCGCGCGCGGCCGAGCAAGGGTTAGTACACAGAATTTTAGCGTCCGGAAGAAAAACGGATGATTGTATTTTAATCATAAATTATTTATAATAGTAAGAATTTATTTATTTCGTTTAGTTTTAATGTTTCAAACCCTAAACTGCACTGCACGTGCGAGTAAAAAGACGAAAAAGTGCATAATTCGTTTAGTTTCAAACCCTAAACTGCGCTGCACGTGCGAGTAAAAAGACGAAAAAGTGCACAAACCAATCATCCGTTTTTTCCGGACTGTAAAATTCCGTGTATTGCACTAGCGTGCCTATTTCGGTCGGGAAGCCTCGCCTTAAGGGCAGGATCTTCCAAAAACTCTGACTTTGTCTTCTTTATGTGTGAAGGAAGAGTAATGAAAATAACCTCATTTTTTCAATTTTTTTGTTGTTATTTTGAGCATAAATTCACTTTTTGAAAAAGTAGCCTGAGAATAATTTTATATAGGTATGTCATTATTACCTATTTATTTATATATATTTTTCGTGAATTAGAGATAAATAATCTAAGTATGGGGGAGGCCTATGCCCAGCAGTGGGCGTCGTTCGGCTGACATGATGATGATGATGATGAATCTAAGTATAAAATCCAAATCCAAAAAATATAAAAGTTATGAAAATTTTCTTTGTCTTTGAATTTTTTTTTATAGTCGAGTGAAGATAGGTACGAATATCGTGTTTTTAGCCAAAAAATAATCAAGATCGTTTATCAAACTTCAATATAGCTACTTAAGTATATTTTTATTATCTGCTCAAAATAATGAATATTTGATTGTTTACTTTTGTATCAAAAATACGTTAATTTCGATAATTTCGAAGATCCTGCCCTTATGGGAACTGTAGTTATTTTTTTAGTCCGGGGATCAAGGGCCTTACTGCGAACTGCTATAGGTACACAGTGTTATATTTCCGTCCTACAATCAACATAGTATTTAACATTGTTTGACAGCTCGCAGTACCTAAGGACCCTGCGTAGGTACTTATTTAAAAAAAATTGAGCTTATCTTTCTGTGACCTTTTTACGCTTAAGCCACTGTATCAATTTTAATGTGTGTTAAACATATTAGATTACCTTTTGGAGCAGGACATAGGTTACTTTTTACACGACTGCCAAAAAAAAAGAGTTGTTTGTGTTTAGTATTAAAGGTACTTGAAGATGGATATACAATATATCACAGGTTCACAGGTAACTAAAATCTACGAGCTCGCAGACAGACCCAATCTACAATAAGTACCTTTACAATGATTTGAGTCCGAGTCCAAATCCTAGTCAAGTTTAACATGTCCTTTAGTTAACTTTGCTTTCCAAAAATTATACTTTGTCTTCGGGTCTCATGGTAATGTTAGTCTGCTAAGTCATTGTTTATTAAGTACTTATATATCAATTATCAATAGAAACTGCAGTCAAGGTTCAGAATGGCCACAGATGTAGGGGTAAATACCTACAACAGAATCTAGAGGAGCAAGGTATTAAGAACTGTCTATGTGTGTAACGAAGACTCTTTGTATTAGGTTGTGTTAATGTAATGTCCTAGTTAAACGTTTATAGCTATAATAATACAGCTAGTATCGGTATAAGTATCTACATAATACACAAATAGTTCTCTTATACACAAACTTATTTAATGGATCGTAACGTTTTTCTTCTTTAAAGTGTAGTTAGTGTTTCAAATTTCGTGATAAACGTACCTATTGCGAAAATTTGGTAGGTACTTACGCCTAATTGTCCCTACTGCTCACTTCCGGTTTCAGAGGGAATTAAAGAATCGAATCATCGAACCATTCTAATACAAACTAAAATATCAAGTTGCTATATCGCATTAAAAATGAGAGCTTAAAGACGTCAAACCAATATCTTTATTTCTTTCAGAGGATGGAGACCTACCCGACATGCCCTTCTACCTCGCCGGGCTGATAATGTCAGCGGGTTTCTTCATGATGTACTTTATCGAGGAGATGGTACATATGTACATAAATACAAGAAAAAAAGAACTCTGATACCTTAAGCAGAACATTCAGCGTGAGACGGTACAGCAGCTCAGTAGGTGTAGAAAGGGAGTTGGAAAATGGAAAAGTGCACGTCCATGGAGGTTGTCATAGTCTGCCAGAAGACCCTTCAGAAGACTCTGTGATGACGGCTTTGAGAGGGCTCCTTATTGTGTTGGCTCTGTCTATCCATGAGCTTTTTGAAGGTCTCGCTGTGGGGTTTGGAGTCTTCGGTGGCTAATGTGTGGTATGTATTTAATCATAATAATATTCTTACAATCACACCAATTATCTAGCTTAGCTCATAAGAAGTTATCATTAAGAAACTGTGTTATGGGAACTAGATAACGGATAAATATATACTTAAGTATGTACTTTTTGTTT